>CAUYQU010003028.1:0-64482 GCA_963574635.1 Cheracebus regulus
ATAGCATGGGGAGAAATGCCAGATATAGGTGAAGGGGAGGAAGGCAACAAATTACACTGCCACGTGTGTACCTATGCAACAATATTGTATGTTCTTCACATGTACCCCAAAACCTAAAATGCAATAAAAAAAAAAGAAAAATAAATAAATAAATAAAATAAGTATCTGACAACAAATAAAAAAAATAGATTCAACGAAAAATGTTTGATCTTATATAATGTTGTGAAATTCTTGTTTTCTGTTGATGGGACTGTAAATTGTGAAAATGTATTTTGGAGAGTAATTTGGTAACTAGCATCAAAAAGCGGTCAAAAAATTTTGCCATCACTTGTAGGGATCCAACTTAAATGCAAAATCAGAGAAGCAGGGAGCGTGTGTGGCAGTGTGCTCCCGGAGAGGGATTTCTAATGTCACCTTTGGTAGGAGTATGCATGTGGAATAGATGAGGGAACTCATTGGTACCACAGCAAAAAGTGGAGTCTCTGAAGACAGACAGGTCCTGAGTCTTCAGACCAGAGCTGGGCACATGATGGCGCTGTGCTTCCAACCATGGACTGACCACAGTGCCTACCTGGCTGGGGTGTTATCAGATTAAATGCAGTCACACCTGGATGTGCTTAGCTGACACTTGGCTCATGGGAGGCATTTGATAGATCACACCTCATCCTCATGGTGAGGTCTAACCTGACAGGCAGGTGATGTGATTGCCCCTTTTTCTAAACCAGAATGCACCTTGCTGAGAGAGTCTAGCAGGGGACAGGACAGGTGAGCCAGCTTCTGTGCTTGCTCCACGCTAGACACAAGGATCACACCTTGAAAATGAAACCGCAGTGAATTTCCACGATGAATCCTTTGCAATACCCAACTGTTTCCAGATGAAGACACTGAGATCAAAAGAGGTTAAATAGCAAGCTGGGATTCAAGGCCAGATGGGACTGCATTCATTCAATACATGCTTATTGAGCACCTACTTTGCAGCAAAGCGTTGCAGGCTCCTGAGAAGCATCTCACTGAACATGTGAAGACCCCAGTCCCCAGGATACTTATCCCACCTGGAGATAAACAGCGGACAGCATGCACATTACCCATGCAAATCGTAAAGCATGTTGGTAGGCAAGAAGTCCTGTGGGACATTGGGAAGATGGAAAAGAGGCGGAGGAGGAGTGTCACAGTGGAGCTCACCGGGAAGTGGATAGCTGAGAAAGGATGCGAAGGCCATTGTGAAGTTACCTAAACACACACATGAATGTATTGCTATGATGGTAGGTTTTTTACCACAACTGCTTCAGTGCCCATGTCCTGGCAGCGATGTTGTATTATAGTTTTGCAAGATGGTCCCACTGAGGGGGTGGGGATGGGTAAAAGATTCCCAAGAATCTCTGAATTATTTCATATAATTGCTTGTGAATCTAGAATTATCAATTATCTCAAACAAAAGGTTTAATTAACCTGTATGCATGTATATACATAAATAAAATAGGTGCCCCTGCTGTATGTGTACATACGCACGTCTGTGTGCACAGGCGCATGTACACATGGAGGATGTGGCAGGTCCCTCCGGCTCCGTGGGCTTCTGCTGCAGAGGCGGGTGCCACCAGCCCTGGTATTACTCAGCCACCAGCTGCGTTTCACACAGCAGTCTCCTTCTTCCCCCCGAGATGCTCGCTCCACTCCTCCTGGCTCAGGGCTTATCTTCTCAGTCCCCACGTTGGATCATCCTCTCATCCCAAATGTCCTGAGGACAAGAGCACAGTCCTGAGGTGACTCTCTCACTTATGCTTCCTGTGGCTGATCTGTCCAGGCCTACTTGGCCATCCCATCAACCCCACACCCTCAGCGTGCCCAGGCTAGCCTCCGCCTTGTGCAGCAGCATGTGGGTCTTCCCGTCTCACACTGCCAGTGGCGCTGGGTGAAGCGTGGGGCGGGGGTCTTTAAAGCTTTGCTTTCTCTCATGCCCAAATCTAATCCATCAGCACGTCATACCTGCACCAACTTCAAAACCCACAGGAAAGTTCTCAGCTCCTACTGTATTCATTGCTGCCCCCGGCCTCTCCACTTCACCTACTAATACATTTTCCACTCAGGAGCCAGAATAATTTTGTAAAGGAAAGCCTTTCATTTCAGTGCTCAAAACACAGTAATAGCTCCTCACTTCCTTTAAAGTGAAAGTCAAAGTTCCTGAGTACCTAAAGGGCCCGGTGGGATCCAGCCACCCTTTTCTCCTCTGAGAGTCCCTAGGTATCGGCATGGACCTGCCATGGGACCTGGCCACCTGCCATGTGTCTGCACTGACCTCACTGCTGTGCTCATTTCTCATATAGCTGAAGTCACCCTGACTTCTGCTTGTTTAACACACACCAGGCTCATGCTTGCCCTGGCCTTTGCTCTGGGCATCCACTCTGCCTAGGACTACATTCCTTCAACACATATTTGTTGAGGATCTACTTTGTGCCAAAGAGTTACAAGGTAGGTTGTTTCTGTTTACTGCAGAGTTGTGTTCCATTGTACTGGCATACCGCTGTGTGTCTGTTCATCGATTGATGGACATTTGGGTTCTCTTCTGTTTGGCGCTATGTTGAATAAAGCTGCTATAAACATTTGCATACAGATTTTCATGAGAATATATGATTTTTAAAATTTTATTTTGGTAAATATAAATAGAATGGCTAGGTTATATGGGAGTTTTGTATGTTAACTTTCCAGAAAACTGTCAAATGGTTTTCCAGAGTGGTACCTCTTTTCTTTATAAGAGATTTAACTTCTCTATAAGATATTCTTTATAAGTGGTTGAGCCATTTTGCACCCCCAGCAGCAATGTATGAGAGTTCTATGGCTCCACCTTCCTTCCAACACTTGGCACAGACGTCTTAAAAGTTCCACTTCTCTAGTGGGTGTGTGGTGTCTCTTTTCAGTCTGCAATATATGTAAATATGTTTTAAAGTGTGTGTGTGAGGTGTAGACTTCATCTTTAAACAGGTCCCGTGGGATTGTTGTTAGGAGTCAATGCTGAGTGGTTTATCAATAGGTCATTTTTCTTTTAGCTCTCATGTATTTTAAAATTATTTTAGATTATCAGCACAGACATACTGCTTAATAAAATTGGAAAACAGTGAGAATGTAAAATAAAGCAGAAAGTGTTTCTGAAATATAAGACTAGCTTATCCTCAATGAAAAGACATGGCAAGGTGCTGTTGGCACCCAAACATTTTCTAATGAACAGAAGTCCTTTATCCTCCTTCACAAAGCAAGTTAGGCCAGGACTGAGGCTGGAATGTGGACCCTGCATTAAAACACAATAAAACCGAACCAGCGGGAGTTGGCACGAATGCAGTGCCCTACGGCAGCAGGAGGTGAAGACGCAGCAGCTCTTCCCAGGCCTCCGTCCAGATTGAGCAGTGGACAGCTCTTCCCAGGTCGCCACCAAGACCGTGCAGTGGGCAGCTCCAGGGACCAAGGAAGCACTGACAAGACTGTGGCCATTTCAGAGCAGAGCCAGGCACTCCCCTGGGCAAGCAGGGCCTCAGGAAGGGTCTGCAGAGGGCTCCGGGAGTCCTGCTCACTCCGCGCCTTCACTCTCTGGTCCTGGAATTTGGAGTTTCAAGGTGCAATTCAATTAAAGAAGAATAATGAAGTCTCACATATTTTCAATGTTTCTGTTAAGTTTTACTAAGCAATGTCATGACAAAATAGTATGTTATTCAAGAAAAGTTAAATGCACAGTATGTTAATGTGTGTGTATCCATATATAAAATATAACATCATGCAGTGCAACTTCATGGGCCATTTCCTTGAAGTAGTAACACTGCCAGATTGGGGGTCTATTCTGAACATTGAGGCCACAGGTGGAGCTCAGATATCCAGTTTATCTGGCATGTCTGATAATTAATGTCAAAAGTCAGAGTTAAATAGGATTGTGGACATAAAAAAACACATCCTTCCCTCGTTGTGCATTTCCATTCACTTTGGAGCATACTGATGATCACAGGACCCTTGGGAGCCACAGCACCCAGGCCTCAGGTTTAAGGGACAAGGCAGACGCCACCCCCCCACCCCCCACTCCAATCCCCTATCTCTTAAAGGTCTAGGAACAAGGCAAGCTTTCATTAGAAGTTTGCAGATCCAGCAAGTGAGGGCTCCAGGAGGCGGAGCAGCAGGACCCACAGTCCCTAAATGACCCCTTCCCAGAGGGGGAACCGGAGGACCCACAGTCCCTAAATGACCCCTTCCCAGAGGGGGAACCGGAGGACTCACAGTCCATAACTGAGCCCCTTCCCAGAGGGGGAACAGGAAGACCTACAGTCCCTAAATGACCCTTTTCCCAGAGGGGGAAGAGGAGGACCCACAGTCCCTAAATGACTCCCTTCCCAGAGAGCTGCTCCACTTTAGGTTTCTGCCATCCCAGTTAAAGCAGTCGATATTTTATCTGACAAGCACAACCTAATCCAAGGAACCATGAAACCAGCTTTGTCCCTTCACTGCCTGGGACCCCACCCTCCACTGGGTTTCTTGTAGCCTTTTAAAATACCAACCCTAAATAAATCAGCTCTTATTTCCTTGCTGTACACAGGAGGTCCTGTCACCTGTGTGTGTAGCACAGCACCTAGAGCGGGTGATCTGGACATCGAAGTTGTTTAGTAGCTGTTTGTGAAATGAATCCAACAGGTGAGGGCAGTTGTCAGCATCCGCCAGTGACCAGGTAACGGGGAGGGCCATCAGTCCAGAAGCCCAGAGTCAGCGCCCGTCTAGCATCAACACACAGGGAAAGAAGAGGCAGATGGCGAGAAGTCTAAAGATCGACACAGGGCCGTGGAAGAGAAGGGCCAGGCAGGGTGCATCCAGGCGAAGGCTTAGAAACACCTGCCCCTCAGTGTCCGTGGCCTCAGTGCCTGACGTGGCTTTCAAAGCAAGTTCCTCCCCCGAGACACTGCCTCTTAGCATTTCACTATCCATGCCAAATACAGGCTTGTGCTCTGCAGGTGTCAGAAGGTCAGCATCATGGTGCATGACTGATTCTCCACAGATACTCAGAATGTTTGCAGCTCCCACAAAGAAACAACTAAAGAAAAACAATATTTTCTGTTGAATAGGCAAAAGAAATGCAAAAGCTGCTTTGTATTCAAAGAACCTTCTGCAGCTTTTAAAAACAGACTGTTTTCTGTAATAAGAACGATGATTATTTGAAAAAAGGTTAGTAACTCCAGGCCCATAAATACAGAGAGTAGCTAAATCTACCGCAGGAGCTCCTCCTTCTAATGCAAGCCCTCCAGTTCTCCATTAAGCTGCTAACTAGGTCATTGACAAGAGACCCGTAGTCCCCATCAGCCCCACGCTGGCAGGATCACCAGCTGCACTGGGAGGAGGAGAGCTTCGAGTGATCGATAGCAGCTCTGCCAAGAGCCTCGCTCATCTTCTTTCCTGGGGAAACTTGTGGGAATGACATCCTGTGACCTGTCTAAGCCAACAATAAATAAGCACTTAGTAATTTTCTTTGGAAAGATGGATGTAGTATACGCCTTTACAGTTTTGGGGGTTTATAGTAAATGGCGCTACGGAAATCAATCATGCTTGGAGAAAAGAGCAAAGGACAGTGATTGTAGCTAAGACCTAATTAAATTCGGGAGGAAGGGATGCAATCGCTGTGACTCTAATTTCCTTGCTGTGCACATGAAGTCCTGTTACCTGCGTGACTGTCACAGCACTCTAATGACTATTGAAGACTATTTGATGTGCAGCACAGTGGGCACTCTGTAACTGAGCACCACATCTGTGGATTCTAGCAATCACAGATCAGATATATGTGGGAAAAAAATGTTCGCACCAAGTTCCAAAAAGCAAAACTTGAATTTGCTGCATGGCAAGTACTGTATAGAATCCACAAAAATGAAGTCACCTGTAAGCGTTGTATTAGACATTATAAGAAACCTGGAGATGATTTAAAGTGTATGGGAGAATGCATGTAGGATGCACAAATACTTTGCTATTTTATATGGGAGATTCGAGCACTGTGGATTTGGGTATCCACGGAGGGTCCTGGAAACAGCCTTTCATGTACACCCAGGGATGAAGGTATATACATGTGGGTGTGCACACACATGCACACACACTCAGTCATGCTTCCCAGGTGATCAAGGCTCAGGAAACCCACTGTCTGCATGTTCCTGAGGTTTCATGTACATGAGAGGTGGTGTTAGCAGGAAGGTGGACTGCACGTGGAGCTGTGTGGTCACCAACAGGGGAGGCACCCATGAGCCCGGCTCCATCTGAATTCCATCCATGTGAGCCAGCAAGTGGATGTACACTCTTCAAGCATGGTTACTGCTGTGTCGGCCCCAGAGCATTTGCTTCTGGAAGTATTCATGACTGAATGTGTCCAGGTCAGAACTCGCCCCCGGGTAGAGCAGTGCCCTTCACTGAAGTCTGTAAGCACCATAAGCCCAACGTGCCTAGTGCAGTTCTGTTCTGCAGCCTGCCCCTCCCCCTGCTTTCCCACACTGCCCCGCCCCCACTGCTGCTATGGCTCCCATCTCTCCTGAGCCCCTCATCTGCGTGTGCACCCCGCTGCCCAGAAAATCACTCAGGACCCAGACTTCAGTGTGATCTTTGGCTTCTCTCCCTCATTCCCCTACATTGACTCAGTGTCCACGTTCTGCCCATTCTAAACCTGCAGTCTCTTCAATCCCAGCTATTTCCCATGGTGTCTGGAATGAAGTCCTGCCCCCCAGTTGTCCCCCAACAACCTTGCCTCCAGGCGCCCCCTATCTGCCTCCTCCCTGGAGCCTGCATGACCCTGCTAAAATAGAAATCTCATCTTGTGGCCCCTCCAAGGGTTTCTCTTTATGTGTCATAAGAAAAATAAAAACTGCTTCGCATGGGCTCCGGGGTGACCGTCACTGCAATTGTTGATGTCTCTGCGAGCAAGCAGCCTGTGTGTTCATGTTTTGATGACTCTGCATGCACAACCCTCTGGTGAGACGGGTGCTAATTGTGTCACAGTTTGCAGATCAAGAGCCTAAGGATTAGGAAAGTGGACAGGGACTTGGGACCCACACCAGCTGACGCAAAGGACATCTCTCCATCACTGAGCCTGCCTGACCCACTCACCTCTCCAGCCCCACTTCCCACCCCACATCTGGCCTCTGGAGCCTGAGCCTTGATCTCTTTGCCCTTGATGCCCTCTTTGTTGGCTTACAGAGCTTGTATTCATCTTCGAGCTGCCAGTTGGATCATCACTGCCTCCAGGAAGCCTTCCTTGGTTTCTGTGGTGCACTTCAATAACACTACCTGGCATTTGCTGTGACAGAGCCGCTCACTGCCCAGTGGGGCTGGCTGTTTGTCTCCTACACATTTGTGAAAGCTCCCTTCAGACAAGTGACATCTCATCTGTGTGTTTTTAGAAAGTCAGAGCTTAACTCATAGTAGATGTGTTAATGTGATGAATGACAATGAGAAAAACTTGGCAGCCTCAGTTAAGTTTGTTGCGGGAATTCTGCCGGATTTCAGGTTGTGATTGTTGAGGTGGGGGAGTCCTGCCATGGGGGCGGGGGGTGGGAATCTGGATGTGTCTGCACAGACAGAAGCCTTTCATTTGCTTAAAATGGGGGTTACACCCACAGTGTAGGGGCTCAGATGGGTGTCCTCAGTGACAGAAATGGGTGGACCCAGGTCTCCTTTACCTGTGAATATGCACACCTTTCACCTGAAAGAGGCCTCATGGAGGAGGGGTGGCCAGACGGGTGCAGTGCCCGTGGGGTGACTGCGTGGGAACAGGAGTAGAAGCAGTGGCCTGTGTACCAAACCCCAAAGCCACTTGGAGAATTGCGCCTCCAAGCCCTGTTCTCGTACTATGTCCTCGGATTCTGTCCCAGAGGCTAAGGCTCTGTGTACGGTGCGGGCGGCCGGCGATGCCATCTTCTGGGAGGCCCATGGCACAACGCATTGATCTCGACCCACTTTTCGATGATCACGTTTGGTCTTGGGGGGAGTTCAGTCTGATTCTGAGGTTCTGCCGAGGTCCAATGTCACCATGTAACCACTTCCTCTCCTTTGGATTGAGGCTTTACCTGGACCCCCTTTCTCTGTGGGGGTTCACATAGAACACAGTCTGCTCCCCCAAAACCTGATCCTGCCACATCCTGAAGCAGACTATCTGTGGGGGAACGCATGGCAAAGCTGATCATCCAATTTTTATGTTTATAAACCTGGGGTGGATCTGAAGCTCTCCAGCAGAGCCAGGGAGCTGGTAATGGCACTTGGCTTTGCCGTGGTCTGGTGGCTGGTTTCCGTCTCTCAACAGTTGCAATGCAAGTCAAGTCAGCATCTGTCCACCTGGTTGTCTTCACAGAGCGGATCAGTGGTGAGTGCCAAGGGGCAGGCCTCTGTTTCCGCCCTGTTTCTCACCTGAAGCCACATGGGTTGGTGTGAACATACTGGAACAGAGATCTGGGAGTGTTCCTGTCCTGGTGGTGACCTCAGCCTGTTTGTCTAGCTGGCCCCTTTCTTTAGACAATGGTCATCTATCAAAATCCAGGTGGGACATGACAGTACCATCATGTTTCATCATTACACAATGCCAGGAATTTTGGAAAACACCAGTCAGACTGATTCACTTTCTAACCATGCTTCTCATTTCAGGAGGAGAGGGTCACAGGTTGCCCATCAGTGCAATGGTGAGAATTAACTAAACACATGTATCCTGAGGGACATCCGTTGGGTGGGTGACAATGCATGAGGCCCTAGCAGGAGACACCCAGACACTCAGACTCTGTCTTGAGGGTCACAAGCAGTGTGAGTGGATGTGTCAAGTGCAGGCACAGCTTGGGAGATAAATACTGTAGACAGTCCCCCAAAGAAGAGGTCGGTGCATGTGCAGATAGCGGGGAAAGAGCGGTCTCGGGGTGGGGTGGGGACCTCCTGCCGCGGTGCTCTGGCTGTGGAGCTGGAATACCAGGATGAATCCCACAGAAGACAGAGGCACTTCATCATGGCGCCTCACCTGAGTGGATGTGGCACAGCCACCTTCCTTGAAAGGGAGGTTGAGATTCAGAGGCAGTCACGGAGCCCCTCCTCGGCCCCTCCTGTCTGCTCTCCTGCGAGCATGAGCAGCTTCTGCCCCAGCTCTGTGCACCGAGTGTACAGCTTCGTCCGCTCCTGCCTCTCGTCTCAGAGGCTGTCTTCTGTGCTCCTCATCTCACCTCCTTTGTGTACTCATTTCTGTCCCTGCAGACGAAGCGCCTGTCCTGTCCCTCCAAGCCCTTCCCAAGACGCCAGCACCACTCCCTCTTTGCTTTGCCCAGGGTCCTCCCATCCTGGCCAACCTGCTCTTGTCCCCTCAATGCAGCTGGGGTAACTGGAACTGCTCAGCTCCGCACAGCCTTGGCTGACGCTCCACCCATGAACCTGGGCATCCTGGAGGGTCAGGAAGCAGAGGCGTGGGAATTCCCCAGGGGTGAGTGGAGCCAACGTTCACCCTTGCCCGAGGCTCTGATCTTGGCACTGGGAGCCCCTGCTGGTCTTGGAGGAGAGGCCGCCCGGGATGAAATCCCTCGTGCTTGGTAACACGGTGGCATCCGCGGTGCTCCCTTTTCTGTACTTGCCGTCTTCCCTGGTTTCATCCTCCAGGGCGGTGGCTTTTTATCCTCACCATGCAGGAATGATTGAGTGTGAGGCACTCACTACCTTCGAAGTCCAAGCTTGGAAATGTGACCCAACTCCACTCTTACGACCCCATGTCCAGTGGTGGCCTCAGGTGGAGGGTGGAGGACTCCCTGGGTGGCCCCAGGAGCCGCAGCGGGAGGGGAGGCTCCTGCACTGAGGAGCAAGCAGCAAGGCTCAGGGGTGGCCGTGTGGACCCAGAGGGAGCACCCAGGGAAGTCCGGAGGGAAGTGACCACAGGATGTGGTGACCTCACGTGAGGGACTGGGTTTCCTAGAAACATTGCTGGAGACAAGGGCCCTGGTTCAAGTGCATAAGGCAGTGTCTCAGGAGAAACCCTCGAAAGAGGGAAAGAATTGATGAAGATGAGAGAGGAAGCTAAAGAATGTGGCTGGGGGCCAAGTGCAGCCTCCGTCTGCCCCTGAGGGTCCTGGATCATCCATGTCACTGTGGAGTCTGCCCTACCTGAATGCTCTGGACCACCCTGGTTGGACTGGGGCGTCCCATCATCCAGTAGCCTTCAGGCAAGGCAGCTCCAGTCTCCCAGAGCAGCCTTGGAGAAGGTTGCGGGGGCGGGCTGTCAGCAGCAACCCCCACCAGGCAGCAGCGACCCCCACCCGGCCGCACCGATCCCCACCCGGCAGCAACGATCCCCACCAGGCAGCAATGACCCCCACCAGGCGGCAACGACCCCCACCAGGAGGCAGCAATCCCCACCAGGCAGCAGCGACCCCCACCAGGCGGCAGCGACCCCCACCAGGAGGCAGCTACCCCCACCAGGTAACAGCGAACCGTACCAGGCAGCAGCGACCCCCACCAGGCAGCAGTGACCCCCACCAGGCAGCAGCCGGCAAAGAAGATCCTTGGGTCCCCTGCAGGGCCCAGCAGGGTCCATCTGTGGGCAAAGGGAGGATGGTAACCAGAAGGCTCCATGTCCCCATCTCCAACTCTGGGCAGACTGGCAACTGGACCAGGCAGAGCTGGGAGCTATGAAAGGAGTTATTTATTGTGAGTTTGGACAGGTTAAAGGTAGAAGAAAAATTGTCTCCCAGTCAACCAGAAATATAGGTTACCAAAGGCAAGGGGTGGAACCAGAGAGGAAGCCTTAATGTAGAACTGAAGCGGGGGAACCCAGGGTGCAGTCGGGTGACCCAAGGGAAGAGGGGGAAAGGGCCTGCGAGGGCTGAGCCAGCCATGGAGAGGGGGCCTGGCTAGGAGGAGGAGCAGGCAGCAGCTTAGGCTACCAAACAGCAGCCGTGTCCTGGCTGTGCCCAGTAATGTGGAGAAGGCAGGGAGGGAAGGAGGACGGGCAGAGGATCCCCATCTCCAGGAGAGGTACTCCTCTGGGGAGAGGCTTGGTTCCACTTTCCCTCCAATGCTGTGAAGCAGGGAGCCTCGCTGGGCCATGGGCCATGCAGATTTCTAGCCAAAAGTGTTTGGATGTGGCTGTTGGTAATGGGGGCCTTGGAAGTCCTTAGAGGACCAGAAGAGGCTGGGTGCGCTGGTCCTAGGTAAGGAGCATAATTGTCACATGAAGGGGCTGCCTCTCAGGGTCCTCAGAGTCTCCCGGTGCAGAGGTAGGAGCCTGCAGAGTGAGATGGGCCAGGGGGAGGACAAGAGCCTGCCAGAGAAAGAGCCACTGAGCCAGCAAGAGCATGCACAGAGAGGAAGGAGGAAGCCTCGCCGGGAACAGCCCAGCTGGCCTCGCCGGGATGGCCCCTTCCGTGTTTCCTCCTGCTGATTCACAGCCAGAAGCAGGAAAGTGCAGGGGGCAGAGGACATCACATCTGCGTGACCACCGTCCCTCTGTCCTTTCCGGCAGCACTGTGCTCCGGGGAGACGTCTGTAAGCATTAGCCCCTGAGGAGGAAAGGAGACGATATATTCACAGACACTTTGGGAATAAAAGTGCTCCATAAATACAAAGAGTTAGCACCATGTCAAGGCAGAATTTATTTCAGAAACACAGCCTGATGCTCTGGGTACTGGAAATGCCAGGGCGTCACACCGTCTCCGTGATGTGTTTGTCATTTGAATAGGTACATCCCTGCTTCCCCGACACCGGCCAGGCCCAGAAGGAGACAGAAATAAATCAGCAGGAAATTATGTATTTTCTACAGTGTCAAAACAACACTTCCCGTGTTGGCGTTGGGAGGAAAGCAATTCACCTCGTTTCCCAACCAGCAGAAGCTCGTTGCATCTCCCGAGCGTCCCAGGGAGAAGGAAGAAGAGAAACAGGAGAAGGTGGGGCCCTGGTGCTAGGGCTTCTGTCCAAGAGCGCCTTTCTCACTGCACCTCAATCCTGGGACCTAGAGACCTGCCGGGAAAATGGTTCTGCAGCTCATGCTACATCTAGGGAACATTCCAGGAGCCTCGCGAACCCACTGATGTTCCCTGTTATCAGACATCCTGTTGCACCCAGCTACCCGTCCCTTGGAAGGGCGCTTAGCAGGCTGGCTTCCAGGTCTCCACCCCGTAAACCAGACTCCTGAGGCCTGGGTCTTTTCATGCACCATGACTCATGACTTGATCCACCTCCTCTTTTTTTTTATTTTGAGACAGAGTTTCACTCTCGTCGCCCAGGCTGGAGTGCAGTGGCACAATCTCGGCTCACTGCAACCTCTGCCTCCCGGGTTCAAGCAATTCTCCTGCCTCAGCCTCCTGAGTAAGTGGAATTACAGGTACCCACTACCATACCCAGCAAATTTTTGTATTTTTAGTAGAGACAGGGTTTCACCATTGGCCAGGCTGGTCTCGAACTCCTGACCTGAGGTGATCCTCCCGCCTTGGCCTCCCAGAATGCTGGATTACAGATGTGAGCCACCGCACCCGGCCCCAATTCTTCCCTTTCAAGTCTTACGCAATTTCTCCTTTTCAAGTCTTAGTACAACTGCACGGAGATGTGATGCCCTGGAAAGGGACTGGCATTCTCATGGCAGACAGCTGAGGCATCAGCAGGAAAACGCTGACCAAGGAGACCAGAGACACAGGTTCTGCGCAAGTCCTGGCTCAGTCAATTCACTGGAAAAGGTGAGTTGAAAATATTTGCCTTGCAGATTTGGAGGTACTAATGGAATCAAGTGGTAATATTTAATTAAATCTCTTGCAAACTGTGAGGGTAGTATCTATTTTTATTAGATTGAAATATCTTCTACATACTGGCTGGGTGTGGTGGCTCATGACTGTAATTCTAGAAGTTCGACATCAGACTGGCCACCGTGGCAAGGCCCTGTCTCTACTAAAAATACAAAACAATTAGCCAGGTGCAGTGGTTCATGCCTATAATCGGAGCTACTCGGGAAACTGAGGTGGGAGGATTGCTTGAATCCAGGAGGTTGAGGCTGCAGTGAACCAAGATTGCACCACTGCACTTCAGCCTGGGCAATAGAGCAAGACCCTGTTTCAAAAAAGAAAGAAAAAGACAGAAATATCTTCTACATATTAGAACATCTCTCAACAAATATCTTGTCTTCATCCTCAAGATCAAAACCAGTGGCTATCTGAAAAACAGACTCAGATGATCTGTGTTAATGCACCTGCCTCTCATCTGACTTCCAACCGCACTCGCCAGGTTGCTCAATGACTTTGGCATTTATTGTCGCTGCTTTGGACTACAAAGGGGCTCTGAGGTCCATCCCTGTCTATCACAAGGACATCCTCTGGACCACGAGTGGCATGCCCATGTTGTGCTTCTCTGGAATATCTCTTTTGTACATTACTAAATTATTTCATTTCCACCTTGATGTCTTTTATCACAAAACGGCAGTCATTAAATGATGGACTAGATCTTCAAGGCACCAAATAGGAGTTTACAGCCCTGCCCAGCCCCATCTCCAGCACGGACCATCAATGAAACTTGAGATGCTGCCTGCCTGTGCCTGTATTTCCAAGGTGGGAAAGTTCAATTCAGAGCAAAGCAGAATTGCTAGGAGCCCGAGTCTGCAAAGCCCCAGATAGGTGCTCTGTTAATGACAGGAGGCTGGCTTAGTTGTATTTAAATTACATTCAAAATGAATTTTCAAATTAATTAGATAATTTCCCAAATCAGACTATAGACATATACATGATCATTCTAAACACTTCATTCTTTAACATTTATGTAAAAAGTTCTCCAGAGAATGGGAAGAAACAGAAACCTTCCAGCCACCACATATTCCCTCCAAACTTCTTGTTTTCTCACTCTTCCCCTTTTTCTACCAGAAGGAATAGCAGTGGACCCAGAGCAGTGTCTAAAGTAAAGAGACAGGGTTGGGTTTAAAAGTTTCATCTTGAAATATTTCATACATTTAAGAAAATAGACCTAAACCGTCTAAGGCAGAAAGAGCATTATAATTAATAGCAATGCACCCCACATCTCGCCTATGCAATAGAGGTTTCGATGCAGCCCCAGGGTCTCCATCTTCGAGCACATCTTCCATCTTCCTGCCCTCCTGCCTTCCTGATTTTTGTGTTTATTTTTCTGCTCGTGGCTTTTCTGTATATGATTTCATCAAGAAGATAGTGCTGATAATTTCACAATTTAAAATTATAACATTGAATGTACATATTGCTAGTCTCACAGTAACTACATTCTCTAGAATGACTGAGAGCCCCTTTCAATGTTGTTCTAAAACGTGGGACCAGTCACCGAAGGACAACTGAATGAAAACGTTCGTTTTCCCCATCCACCGTGGGACCGTCTGCGCACTGCGGGACGCCGCTGCGCTTATGTGGGTCTGGATCTGGGCTCTCTCCTTCTGTCGGCCTGGTGCCCTTCCTTGCACCCATCCTCATTGTCTGATTACTATAACCTTAGAATAGAAATGTTTTATTATGTGGCTGGACACTCTCTGTGCTTGAATATTCTCTGGGAGTCTCTTATATATTCCTAGCCCTTGGCATTTTTGTATAAATTTTACATTCAGTTTGTAAAATTCCAAGAAAAGCCCTGTTGAGATTTTGATTAGAATTGTATTGAAAAATTAGGCCAATTTGCAGAGAGTTCTCAGATTTTTCCACATTTGATTTTATTATCCATGAACTTGGCATCTCTTCCCCCTTATTTATGTCTCCTCTAATGTCTTTCAGAAAAGTAGAATAATTTTCTCATAAAGGATGACTCACTTCTTTGGTTAATTCCATTTCTTTTTCTACTTGCCATTGTAAACAGTATCCGTGTCAGTCAGAGCAGGGTGTGTTCTACTGCAGTAACAAACAGCTCCCAGATTTCAGGCTGAAACATCAAGGCTGCATGTCCAGAGAGGATTGTCTAAAGGCTCTGCTACAGTTTGTGTATTTGTCCTCTCCAAACCTCATGCTGAAATTGATCCCCAGTGTTGGAGAAGGGCCTGGTGGGGAGGTATTTGGTTCATGGGGGTCGATACCTCATGGATGCCTTGGTGCTGTCCTTGAGTGAGTCATTGCTCTGCTAGTTCACAGGAGGGCTGATTGTTAAAGAGAGCCTGGCACCTTCTCTCTCTCTGGCTCCTCTCTTGCTGTGTGACATGCTGTTTCTCTTCCTCTTCTGCCTATTCCAGAAGCCCTGACCAGAAGCAGATGCTGGCGCCATGCTTCCTGGACAGCCTGCAGAACCTTGAGCCAAATAAATCTCATTTTTTAATAAGTGACCCAGTCTCCAGTTTCCTTTATAGCAATGCAAAATGGACTAATATGGGCTTCTATCTCTGAAGATGTGAACACCACCCTCATGGTTCTTCAGAGACCTCACATTCAATCCCCACACTGACCCTTCCAGCTTATGGTGTTCCTTGCTCATTCTGAATTGAAGGATCAGATACTTAAGTGCCACTCATGTCAGAGATGTGCATATTTGTTTAGAGCAATAATACTCAAGGCACTCCAAAGCCATCCATTTCAGTGGACGTTTCTCCCCTTCAAATGGAGCTTCTTTACCTGCCCTCACCAGTGATGTGGAAATGTGTTTGAGCAGGAGGCTTTCCACAGTTTTTGGGTCTCTATTACTCACATGGTGGATCTGGGGTCCAGAAGTGCAAAGGGAGCCAGGAGTTTTGACTGAACTTCTTCACAAACCTAACATGTCCTTCACACCAATGGCTGTTGCGGATCCCTAGAAGGCTCATTGATTAAAAAGCCTACTGGGGCCAGGGACTGGTGTGAGCTTGCCTGGAAATGTCTGCAAATATCCTCTAGACAAAGCCACTCCTGCCCAAGCCCTTCTCAGGGATCTCTGGGTCTGAAACAGGTATCTTCTAAGGAGAGCAGCAAGGACTCTGGTTTCACGGGCAGGACCTGGCTTGGTCTCCAGGGACACTGAATGCACTTTTTCCCATGGACACATCATCAGAGAGTTAGGAAACTTACCTCTGCCACCTATCCCAGTAAATTATTGCTGCCCCACACAGAGTTCTTAAATAAAAGAAATCACACAAGTTAAACACGGGCTTACTGTACAATTCAGCCATTTTCCTCCTTGGAATCTACCCACGAAAAATGAAGACATATGCTCATGTAAAGACATGTGCACCAGTGTTCATAACAGCATTATTCATAAGAGCCCAGAACAGGCAGCAATCCAAATGTCCATCAGTTGGGTAATGTATAGCATAAATGAGCTGCACCCATGCTGTGGAATGCTACTTGGTGAGAAAAAGGAAGACACTGCAGAGACACACTACAGAATAGATGAACCTCAAAAGCACACTGAACGGAAGAAGCTGGAGGCAAAAGAAGCTCGATGCACTCTATGACTCTGTTTATAAGAAATATCAGGAGCAGTACATTTATAAGTGCAGACAGCAGACCAATGCTCACCTAGGGCTGGAGGTGGAAGAGGGGTTAAGCTGCAGATGGGTGGCAGGGAGTTTGTTGGGTGAAAATGTTCTAAATCCAGATTGTTGCAATGGTTGCACAACTCTAAAAATTTAAATAAAATATAGTTGAATTGTACTCACACAATGGGCGGGTTTTACTATAAATGATACCTCAGTACAGCTGTTAAACATCTGTATCAATAGCTTGTACTATCTGTCAACCGCACTTTTACGTATTTGTACAGGAGACATAAAGGAAATACTCACACAAGACGTGCTTGTGAAGGCTTACAGCAGTTTTGTTTACAATAGCCGAAACCCAGAAACAATCCGAGTCTCACCTGGCGGGTGGGTGAGCAGGTTGCAGCAGGACCGCATGATGGAATGCTCTTCTGCAGTAAGAAACAGCAAACGACACGACGTAACATGATTCCAGCTCAAAAACACGCGTGTGATGCCCTTAGTGAGGCATTCTGGATGGACGTTCATCAGCACGGCAGGCTGCAACGAGGGCAGGGCTGGCAGCAGAGGGTCTGGGGCTGTGGGGAAGTGAGAATCCTGCTCACGGTATTTGGGGGTGGCTGCATAACCATGTGCATTTGTGCAAACTCAAAGAACCTACCCTTCCAAAGGGTGACTCTTACTGTGTGTAAACTAGCCCTCCATATATCCGATTTGAAACTGGAATATCCACAGCCCTGCTTAGATGCGTCACGGGTATCCCAGCCTGGTGACTGTGGAGCTGTTTCCAGCCTGCAACCGCCTGGCTCATGCCATCTGCTTTGAATGCTAGACCCAGACACCGCTTTCATGATACCAGGATGTTCTCTGTTCTTGAGTTTTGCTTCTCTCGCCAGTAAAGGGAGTCACAGATGGAAGCCGCTACATGGAGATCCCGTCCAAATCACAGAAGAATGTGGAAGCACCTCTAACACAGGGACTTCTTTTCAAATGGAATCTTCTGTGAACTCTGTAAGCTGCAGAAGAGTGGAGTTTGGCAATGCCCAGAGAAGAGGAGTGACAGGAAGCCATGCTCCCCCCAGCAAGTGAGTTGTGGGGATGCACTGCTCTGGCTCTGAGCCTGCTCCTCCCAGCAGCACAGGCCGGAGCTTCCCTGTAGGGCTGGTGCAGGAGCACATTAGGGGGCTTAGGGACGTGGGGTCCCATCTGGTCTCCACTTCTGCCATCCACTGGGGCTGAAGCATTGGTGGAGGGCGGCCCAGGCCCGAGGGACAAGCTGGGACAGAAACGGGGAACACACCCCTGAGTGCAGCAGTTGGGGAAAAACTGGGGTTGCAAGGACTGGCTGAGGGTGCTTTTCATTCCAAAGCGGACACTGCTGTTTAGGAGTCACCTGCTCTGGTCCAGCTGAGGATTTATCGCTGTCCCACTCTCTCTGTCTCTCTCATACACAGAGGCATTCCTGAAAACATGGGGTCTTAGAAGGGACAGCCCCTTTGCACACAGGTGTATGGAAAGAGCCTGGGGACTGGAGGGCACTCAGGTGGCTTCCTCTGCCTTCAGGAAGAATGACCAGGGCAGGAGCCCCCACACAGGGACCCATGGGCTGCAGGCCTTGTCTGCACGCACGCTGCTGAAAGAGCTGAGATCCTGAGGCGTCCCTTAGGTCTGTGGCCTTCTGCCCTTCTGTAGCCAAGTCCAGGACCTGAGCTTGACTGCCAGTCCTGCCCACGAGGAGAGGGACAATGGCATCTGTTGGTGGTGAGGGGACTCCAGCACCCCAGCCAGCGGAGACTCAGGAGCTGGACATGCAGAGCCACTGAGCACAGGCCTCCCCGGGACACACACACGGCCACACCTGGACCAGTCATAGAGGTGAAGCCTTCTGTTATGAAAAGAGTGAGACCAGGCCGAAGCAGAGGCCGGGACTATGGGCGAGAGGAGCCCACATCTCATGGAGGGTCCCGCAGAGCACGCAGGAGGCCTGAGCTCCGTCAGTCCGGTGAAGCCCTGGGGTAAGGGAGGCCCCGCGCCCTTCGATTCTTTTGTCTGGAGCTGCTCTCTGGTTGGTGGCCCTAGATCTGGAAGCCTGGCCACTTCCTCAGCCCACAGAATGTGGAGGATGCAATGTCTTGTGTTTCCTGGACCAGGTCTCACGAGGCCAAGCTTCATGTCTCCTGGAATGCGGTTTTTTTTGGTTTTGTTTTTTTGTTTTTTTTCACCCAGGCTGGAGTGCAATGGCATGATCTCAGTTCACTGCAACCTCTGCCTCCCAGGTTCAAATGATTCTCCTGCTTCAGGATCCCGAGTAGCTGGGATTATAGGCATGTGCCACCAGGCCCAGCTAATTTTGTATTTTTAGTAGAGACACGGTTTCTTCATGTTGGTCAGGCTGGTCTCGAACTCCCAACCTCAGGTGATTTACCCGCCTTGGCCTCCCAAAGTGCTGTGATTACAGATGTGAGCCACTGCGCCTGGCCAGAATATTCTTTCTAAATGCCCCGGGTACCCACAAAAGTCCTCCCCTGAGACCAGCACAACCTAGGAGCCATCAAAAGCCCAGTGGAGGGTTTCACAGTCCC
The DNA here is from genome assembly GCA_963574635.1 of Cheracebus regulus. Classification (NCBI taxonomy): domain Eukaryota; kingdom Metazoa; phylum Chordata; class Mammalia; order Primates; family Pitheciidae; genus Cheracebus; species Cheracebus regulus. The sequence continues at coordinate 18,964 of CAUYQU010003028.1, forward strand.
CTGCTGTGGCGCCTGGCATGTTGGGGAGGCTGCCCATCAGTGAGTGCCCCAGGCCCCTTGGTGGTCACAGCAGCAAGGATCCCAGCCTGACCCAGAGCCTGCAGGGGTTCTGACCCAGTTGCAAATGCTTGGTGCTTTCAGCAGTAATGCCCTGTGGGTGGCTTTGTCATGTCACAAGGAACGGCAGACATCCACTCCCCTGGCGGCCTCCTCGGTGCACATGCGAGGGTCACCGAGGCTCCTCTGAAGGCAGGTGGAGGCACGGCCAGGCCCTGCTGTGCCGGGGGATCCGCTGGCCTGGGCTCCCCAGACGGGCCTGGGGGACGCCTGTGTCCTTGGTCTCATTTTTGATGGCTCCTCTATGAGGATCTATAGTGGCCCCTGTCCTTGGTTCTGAGGAGCGGTGGGGCCCAGGCCCCCATGCATTTGCCAAGTGGTCCTTCTGCCCCAGCTCTGCCAGTCCAGGGCTGCTGCCCCCACCACGCTGTGCTTGCAGGCTCTGGGGCTGTGGTAAAGCAGGGGGGACTGGCCCTGACCCTTGACCGTGATGGGGCAGAGAAAGCCCCTGCGTGGACTCTCCGCAGAAAGTGCTGGCTGGGCCCAGGCAACCCTCCCACGGGGTGCACAGTGAGGCTGCCCGGCCCTCTGTGCCAGCCTGGAGCTGAGAGAAGGCATCTCAAATCCTGGTTTCAGCCCATGGTTTGTTAAACCACTACAGAGTGCAGGGTGAGGGAGACAGAGCTGCCTGGCAGAGGGGTGGGTTTTATGGATACTTGTCTGCAGCTGAGACATGTGCAAATGATAGAAAGGGGTGGGATAAAAGGTTGCCCTATAAAAATAATTTACTGGGCCATCTGCACGCAGTTGCTCGGAAAGAGATATTAAGCTGTGATCTCCACTTGTCAACCTTCCCCTCAATTCTGTTGGACACAAAACTGGTGAAATACGGTTGCAATTTACCCATAAAATTATTTCTTTATATGACAAAGTATTCATTCTTCAGCCACCTGGGCCCTGGGCATGTGTTTTTGGAAGATCCGTGTCCTGTCTTTTATCTTTTGCTGAAATGAGACATGAGGTGCTTTGCTGGTGTGTTGGGGAGACAAGCTTCGCATATTGGACACGCAGGAACAGATGGACAGCATGGCGGTGCTCACGAGGTTCCGAGTTCACTTCCAATTTCAGGAGGGGCCATCCCGCCTTACGGGCTGCCTACAGCTGGCCAGCCAGAGGAAGCTGGCAACACACACAGCCCATATTTTTAAACCCTCTGGGAATCAAATGTCTGTGCAAATAGAATGTTGGCAAAATGTTTATCCAAAAATAAAGTGGCAATATTGCATTTATATATTTACTTCTAGATAAAATAAAATTAATCAAACAAATGCGGTGTCTTAACCACGTGGTAGTTGTTTTCATCAGGTAAATAAGCCATTCATGGTGTGTTTAGGGAAAAGTACACACTAAACTTACTCAAACAAGAAGTCAAAGGGATAATCAGTTTCCATCCAGAACAAAATATACATATAACCTTTGATGGTTCAAACATTACTGAAAATTTTCTTCATTCAGTTCAAGAGATAGAATCAAAGAATGACATCAGCTTAAGCTCTTGGCACAGACATTCTTACCAGTGAATTCTGCCCAGTATCCCAGGAATCCATAACTTTCGTGCTATTTAACGTCATCCACTACAGGAATACGATAGAATATTATTCTATGTTTTTTGTGTTTGCAAATTTCATTTACTATTTCTACCTGCATTTATTGGCCACCCAAGCTAACCTTTTGGCTTCTGTGAATAATGCTTCCATAAACCATTGTGTGCAAGTCTTTATGTGGACATATGGTTTCCTTTCTCTCCTAGTAGGATTGCTGACTTGTATGGTAACTATGTTGAATATATTGACAAAATGCCAAAATGTTTTTGAATGTAGTGGCAACTTTTCCATTCCCACCAGTGAGAGATGAGAGCTCCAATTTGTCCATGTTTTCACAAACACTGGTTACTCTCCGCCTTTTTGATTATAGCTGTCCTAATGGGTGTAAAATGTGGGTTGAACTTACACCTCCGTAATGTTTAATGTTGCTAAGCAACTTGTAATTGCTTCTCAGTCACTTGTTTGTCTTGTTTGGAAAGATATTTATCCAGATTGTGTGCCCATGTTAAAAATTACGTTATTTTAAAATTGTTTGCTGGTAAGAGTTCTTTACATATTTTGGATATAAATCCCTCATTAGAGATATGATTTACAAGCTTTCTCCCATCCCACGGGTTGTCATTTTGCTTTCTTCATGATATTATTTTCAACACAGAAGTTTTTAATTTTAATTAAAGTTCAATTTGGCTGTGTTTTCTTTAGTTGCTTATGGTTTGGTGAAGTACTTAAAAAGGTTATTCTGTGTCTCTTGGATTTTCATAGAAATAAGTTTTACAATTGCTGCAAAGAAAGAGCCTGCTTGTATTTTGATAGAGATCACGTTGTATTTTTAGAACAATTTGGAGAATGTTGCCACCTTAATTTTAAGCTTTCTGATCCATGAACAGAAGATGTCTCTCCAATTATTTAGATCTTTATTTCAAAAATATTTTATAGCATTCAGAGTACAAGCATTACACTTTTTATCAAATTTATTTCCATATTTTATTAGTTTTATTCTGTCATTGATTGAATTGTTTTATTAAATTTATTCTTAATTGCTTGTCTTTAGTGACTAGAAATACAATGAGTTTTGTATATTGATCTTATATTCCGTAATGTTGCTAAACTTGTTTGTTAGTTCTAATAGATTTTATTTGTGTGTCCCTTGGAATTTCTAGTAAACATCATTCTGTTTGTCTGCAAATAGAGCTAATTTTGCTACTTTATTTTTAATGTGGGTGACTTTTATTTTGTTTTTCTGCATTATTGCCCTGGCTGGAAACTCCAGTACAATAGAGTAGAACAGAAGTGGCAAGGGCAGGCTTTTCTGTCTTCTTTCTGACCTTAGGGGGCTCAAGCATTCAGTCGTTCACCATGAATTATGACGTTATCTGTGGTTTATTTGTAAATGCCCTTCATCATGCTGAGGAAATTTCCTTCTATTCATACTTGGTTTTTTAATGACTGTGTGTTACATTTTGTGAAATGCATTTTGTGCATTGTTTAAGTGATCATGGGAATTTTATACTTTGTGCTTTTAATATGGAATATTACAGTGATTGATTTTCAGGTGCTAAACCCCCTTGAATTCCAGGGATAAATTCCATTTAGTATGGTGTATTACCTTTTTATGTGTTGCAGGATTGTGCTTTCTATTATTTTATTGATGATTTTGCATCACTATCTATAAAAAATATTGTTCAGTATTTTTTTTTTGAGACGGAGTCACACCCTGTCGCCCTGGCTGGAGTGCAATGGCACAATCTCAGCTCACTGCAACCTTTGCCTCCTGGGTTCATGCAATTCTCCTGCCTCAGCCTCCTGAGTAGCTGGGATTACAGGTGGGTGCCACCATGCCTGGCTAATTTTTGTAGTTTTTTTTTAGTAGACACAGGGTTTCACCATGTTGATGGAGCTGGTCTTGAACTCCTGACCTCATGATCCGCCTGCCTCGGCCTCCCAAAGTGCTGGGATTACAGGTGTGAGCCACTGCGCCCAACCTTGTTCAGGATTTTTTATTTCTTGCCCAATATTTGTCTGATCTTGGTATCAGGATAATACTGGCCTTATAAAGTCACTTGGGAAGTGGTTTTGATTTTCTACTTTTTGGAAGAGTTTGTGAGAAAATTGATAATCCTACTAGGAATGTGTCCATTTCATCTAAGTCATCTAATTTATTGACAGAGTTTTTTTAAAAAGAAAAAATTTATTATCATCTTTTCTGGTGCCCTAAGGTCAGTAGTAATGTCTCTTCTTTCCTCCCTGTCTTCTTGTTTATAGAGACTTAAAGTGGAACTTCAGTCCTGCTTAACTGGGGGAAACGGGGAAGAGCCAGATGCAAGCTTAATCTAAATGCCATGGCCTGTTGCTCTTTTCACTGAGACTTACTAGACTTTCACGAATTGATGTTTTTCTATGTGTTGCATGCTCTTGGAACAATTTACAGAGATATTAATGACATTGTTTTGGTTTTGCTTCATAATTTTCAGCAGTTAAATTGTTGCTTCTTGGAAGACAGGATCATTGTACTCATTATCTTGACATCCTGGAAGTCAAATTCCAATCACTAAATTTTAAGTTTTTCAGGTTGACACATGCAGCTCATTTATTTAAATAATATATGGTATTTCAACACATGGAACTACATTTTCACCTTGCTCATAAACACTGAAATTGTGCCCCTTTTGCTTTATACAAAAATGATGCTGTAAGTATTCTCTATAGGAGTGTCTGATATAGATCTGAAATTTTTTGTGAATATGTGTCTAAATGTAAAATTGTAGCTGGAAGGTATTTGAATCTTTAATTTTATTAGATTTTGCCCAATTGACTACACAAATTTGAGCCTCAATCACCATCATTGCTTTACAGTTTTATCAACACTTGACACCATCTGAATTTTGAATCTGTCAGTCTGAGTCTACTGCTTTTGGTTTTAATTTTATTTTTCTCTGATTCCTAGTGAGGTCGAGAATCATATCACATTCCTGGTTCTGTGGATTTCCTTTCACATTGATTTTCTATACATATCCTTTGCCTTTTTCTCCAGCAGTTTTTAAAAAAATACAGTATGATTCTAATTGATGTTTCTGTGTCTAGGAGAGCTTTTGATCTTTGTGTTTTATCCTGTTTCCAGCAACCTCATTGAACTCTCCTATTCATGTGAAAACTTCTTCTATAGAATCTCTTATGTCTGATATGTTGACAGTTTTATTTCACCCTTTTATGATTTATACTTTAATTTATTTTTATTATCTTACTATTCTCTCTGGAAGCTGTAATATAATTTTAAATAGCATCCAGTGATGACAACCTCTCTTACTTCTGACTGAAAAAAGAACACTTTTAATCTGTAAATATAATATTTTCATATAATTTTTGGTAGATGCTATTTATTGTGCATAGTATCACAGGCTGGGTTCTTTGGAAGTGGGAACTAAAGTGGAGATTAGGTTAAAAAATTTTATCAGGAATCATAATCTGTAAAGGGGAGAGGAGGGTGATTGGGCAGAGGGAGAAATGAACCATGATCAATAATACCTCATAGACATGGCAAAGATTTTCTCGGTGGTGAAGTTGTTGGGGGTCAAGTTGTGAGTGGAGGTGGTATTGGAGAGAAGGGAAGAACCCCACTGGGTTCTTAGGAATTCATTTCTTCAGTAGTTTTAGTTTTAAGTAAAACAGTCACCAATCCTCATTCACTCTCCATCTCCTTACCTATTATATTTGTTTCATGTAACTCATCACTATTCTGAAATTCTACTTACCTGTTTATTGTGTGTTTTTTCCCAGTAATCTCTAGAGATGTTGCCCAATTGCTACTCTATTTTTCAATGTGAGAAGAGTTCTGCCACAACATAGACATTCGAAGAATGTTTGAATGATTGCATGACACTTTATATTTAGGATATGGAATTTATTCCAAGAAACCTGGAATTTGTTAATAGTCCTTATTACATTACATTGTTATCTCAATACAAAAACATAAGATTACCTCAATAGGAAACTAAATGCATCAGTATTATAAGCATTTTTAGAGTACAAAACGTGCTCCAATTCCAGGCTAGTAATTCAGAGTATAAAGGATCCTACCTACCTTGGGGGAACTCATAACTAGATACATGGGTAACCTAAATCCAGATACTGCACTATAGTATCATTAGTTCTCTAAATAAGATGAGACCTGAGGACAAGAAAAGACTTCCCATATTAAGAAACTAAGTTCTTAATTAAAATACATCCCAAATTAAAAATACATTTTGGCTGGGTGTGGTGGTTCACCCCTGTAATCCCAGCACTTTGGAAGGCAGAGGTAGATGGATCACCCTGAGGTCACGAGTTTGAGACCAGCCTTGTCAACATGGTGAAACCCCATCTCTACTAAAAATACAAAAATTAACTGGGTATGGTGCAGGTACCTGTAGTCCCAGCTACTTGGAAGGCTGAGACAGGAGAATCACTTGAACCCAGGAGGCAGAGGTTGCAGTGAGCTGAGATTGCACCACTGCACTCCAGCCTTGGCAACAGGTGAGATTCTGTCTCAAAAAATATAAATATATACACACACACTTATATGTATATATACACATGTGTATATATGTATATATTTTTACATATATACATACATATGTATATGTACACATATATATATTTTAAGATGATGACTTTTCTACACTTCAAGGATTCACAGAGCTATTAACATATAAAGATTCAAGAAAAGTGTATAGAACGCACGTCCCTCCAAAATTATTTGACAGTGTGACTTCTTTTTAAGCAGAATACACACGAAAATCACGATTTAAAAATAAATAATAAAGACATAGCTGAAAAGACATACAAAAAAGCTAAAATAATCTAGTCTCACAAGCCTAAACTACAAATATAAGTCATAAATCACTTTCCTGTTGTAAAGCTTTTAGTGGGTTCCTGTGGCATAATAATAATAAGAGTAAGGTAGGTAGATAGGTGAGTAGGTAGATAGATTGAAGAGGGGATGGATGGAGAGATAGATAGAGATAGGTAGACAGAGAGACAGCTAGATAGCTAGACAGAGAGAGATGAGTGGATGGATGGGTAGATAGGTAGATAGTTAATAGACAGGTATGTAGACAGACAAGATGGGTACATAGATGAATAGGTATGTAGATGATAGATAGATAGATAGGATGGGTAGATAGATGAATAGGTATGTAGATAGATAGATAGATAGATAGATAGATAGATAGATAGATAGATAGATAGATAGATAGATAGATAGAATAGGTGGATAGAAGATGAGTGTATGGATGGATAGATGGGTAGGCAGATAGGCAGACTGACCCAAGCTATGTTCAGTGTCTTCTAAGAGTCTCTGGCATCTGACTGCTTTCACTGGGTATAGAATTCCTGACTGACGGTTTCCCCCTCCACCCCTCAACCCCTAATCTCCTTACTTGCAGCACGTCAAAGTTGCTGGCTCTCTGTTTTCCACCTTGCAGTATTTCCAACAAAAAATTTCCATCACTATTATCTTTGCTCTTACATAGGCAATGTGTGTTCTTCTCTGAATGTTTTTAAGATTTTTCTCTTTATGACTGATTTTGAACAAGTTGCCTACACTGAGTTTGGGTGTGGTTCTCTTCATATTTGCTGTGCTTGAGATTCATTCAGCTTCTTGGATGTAGGGGTTTACAGTATACACCAATTTTGTGAAGGTTTTGACTATTTCTAAAAATGTTATTTCTGCCCCCTTCTCCTTCTCTGCTTTGTGGTGTCTGATTCCACATATCCTGCTTATTAAACTACTCAAGCACAGCTCACTCATGCTCTCTTCATCTTTGTGTTTTCTTTCACTTTCTGCATTCTTCATTGCGGTAGCTGCTTTGTCTTCATGCTAACAAATGTTTTTGTTGGCAACGCCCAATCTACCAGCAATCACATTGAGGATGATTTGAAGCTCGGACATTGTAGTTTTCATCTCTAGAAGTCAGGCTAGAATCTTTTTATATGTTCAATGAGTCTAACATATTTAATCTTTCCTTTGGCTTTTCAAACATGGAACATAATGATAACTGTTTTAACATTTTATCTATTCTATCTTCTGTGTCCGTTTTGGTTGACTGATTTATTCTCTATTGTAGGTTGGGTTTTCCTGTTTCTCTGCCTCTTCATGTTTGATGATATGCTAGGTGTTGTAAAATTAACCTTATAGAGTGCTGATATTTTTGAGTCATGTTCTGGGATGCAGTTTAGTTACTTAGAAACAGTGGGGTCCTTTCAGGTCTGGCTTTTAACCTTTCTCAGTTGAGGCCAGAACAGCCTTTGGTCAAAGGTAATCAGTCTCACCATTTAGGCAAGACCCTTCCGAGTACTCTGCCTGCCACACTGTTAATGTGAGAGTTTCTACTCTGGTTGGTTAGAAAAGAAAGTGAGAATAACAGTGGTGTTTATGTAATGTCCCAGAAGCCAAGAGTGGAAAGTGCATCTGTGAGGGACAGGCCAGCCGTGAAGACCGTTGCTGAGAAGGAGAGCTGGATGCTGAGGCTCACCACATTGGGAAGCCATGGTGTGCTGGCGACCTTGGAACGTCATGCCAAAGACAAGAGGAGCCTGGATTGCAGCCCGCTGAGGCAAGACTGAAGGTGAAGTGGAGGCAGTGACGGTGGAAAGCCATCTTCATTGACTTGCCATGGTGGGGAGCAGAGAGATGTGGCATCATGCCTTTGGTGTGCGTCAGGAGGGGGTAAGTAGCATCAGACAAACATTGATTTACAAGGGGACAGTTTATCCGGCTCTCAGTGCATGGAGCTTATGAGATGAAAGGGAGGGTCGTGGGCCTTTCAGGAGGCGGGTGGGAGTGGGATGCCTGTGGGGAGGCAGGAACTGGGGGATTCGTGATTTTCCTGAACCTATTTATGTGTCTGGGTCTTTACATCAGCATAAATGCCACCAGAACCCCACACACACTTTTTTCTACTTGTCCTGGCTAACATCAGTAGAGATCACAGTGTCCCCACGTGCCTTCCTTGGGCCTGTTCTGAGCACCTGTGCTCTTCAAACCCTCCCCACTGAATGCGTGTAAATGTCCACAGAGGAAGGTCTGGCGTCCTGGGGAGCACGTCTTCCTCCATCCACCCTCCATGTCTTTCCTGGCTCTGCTCCCCACGAGGAGAGGGTTGGCAGAGCACGGGCCACTTTGAGTGACTCCGAGAGCCCCTTCCTCCCACTCCTTACTAGACCATGTCCACACGGCCCCTACCTGCACCTCCCTGGGCTCCCTTGCTCCCCGTCCGCCACCCCCTACCCCGGGCAGTGGGGCCCTGAACAAAAGGGAGCTCCTGGAGCGGACCCTGTGCTGGGATCCACAGGGGATTCTCTTTCCCTCCTCCTACATGATGGGCCCCTTCCACTGCCCTGGGGGCGATGAGGGGCTGACAGTTTTCATAAGGGGATGCTGCCCAGCTCACTTAGGAAGTCCATTCCATGGCCCCCCAGACAAGGCGAGTCCACTGCCCACTCCTGGACAGGAATTCAATTTTCCTCTCATCCCATGCTCATTACTCTGAAGCCGTTAATTGCACATCAAGCTGCTGTGTCTGGCGTTTGATAAATACGTTTTGAAGAATCTTAGAGAAGCCAGAGTGGGTGCAACTGACACGCACCAGGAGCACTGGAGCACTTCACCAGAAACGTGTTCATCCCACCAACCCTTTTCCTCCACACAAGCAGGTGTCAGGGGAGCGCCGTGGGTGCCTCCCCACAGCAGGCCGTCCACTCCACACCAAGGTGTCTGGATCAGAAGTGAAAACATCCATCAATCGACTCCTTTTGTGTCTTTCGCGAAATGATGGATTGGCTGTTGCCTTCTCAACAGAACTATCTTGTTTGGAGAGGGAAGGTCTTCCTCAGCAGTCGGGGTGCCCTGGGCCAGCAGAGCAGGGCAGAGCAGGGAGCTGGTTTACAGGCAGGTGCTGACCCACCCTCCCTCCCAGCCATGATGGACAGGCTGTGTTAGCAGTCTGCCAAGGAAAGGGTGGTTATATTGTGTCACTTATGGGATACCTGGAGAATATGTGATTCACAGCGATATGGAATAAAGAGAGATAAAAAAAATCGATTTATTATTTCAGACGTTCCTGAGCCTCGCTTTTCAGCCGTCTTCAGGCTTCTGATATTCTGAGAAGCAGAAGATCACTCAATAAAAAATCTTATGGCGTGATTTTTGCAAAGTGAAGTCTCTCCTCCCCCTCCCCAGTAAATGATGAGGCAGAATGGCTCCGATGAAGCTGTGAGCGACGGCTTCAGGGCACACCCCTGTATCCTGGGGTGGCGGCTTTTTTAACATTTATAACTAACGTTCTGCCCTTTGTGGCTGGCACTCACGGGTGCAGGGATGTCTGATCTGGACGCTCTGATATAGGAATTGTCTGGCCTGGCCTCATGCTGCTGTGAGGATGAAGTGAGTCAGACCTTTTGCCTCTGAGACCAAGATCACCGGCCTTTCCAGGGGCTTCCTAATTGGACCAGGAAAGCCACACCCAGCACCAGCCTCACAGTCCTCCTCCGATCCATGGGTGCTCTGAATTGTGAGAGTAAAACCCCGCTGCCTGAGGCTGGGATGGACCAGCCTCTCTATGGCCTGGACGAGAGGGCCACCCTGAACCTTCCACGGTACCCATGACCCAAGCCTCAGGGCAAGGAAGAATTTCAGGGGAAAAAAAAGCCTTTCTCGCAAACCACATTTTCTACCCCTAGGGATCTGCTCTTGGGCATAAGACTGTGAGCGCTTCCTTGGTGCACGTTAGAAGGAAGGAGAGTGCTCTGTGGTCACCGAGCTATGTTCCCTTCATGTCAGTGAATCAGAGTCCTCAGTCCCAGAGGAGCTGCAGAAGGGCCTGAGAACACCTGCAAAGGTCATTTGCCAGGAGGGGCTCAGGGCCCTGTACACAGCAGTCCTTAGTGGGGTGAGCCCCAAGTCCAAGGCACCCAGAAAGCCTGACCCTCGCCCCTGGCCTGGGACACTCAGGACTTTTCCGTCCCCTGCCCAACCCTCCATTTTACTTGGAAATGTGCTCCAGGCACTGCATTTTCTGCCTCCGTATCATCTTCCTTGCTTGCCCCACTCCCCTTGACTAATTTACTATGTAAGAACATTTATTAAAATGTCCTGTAAAAATGACTCATACAGTCTGGGAGTTACTGGGTGGACGGCCCAGGGCCCTCTGAGAGCAGCAGCTGAGTATTCAGATAAGGGTTCCAAGCATTATCCCGGGTGTCTGGGTCACAGCCCATGGCAGGAGGCATCTGTGAAGGGCCTGGGGGAAATTTAGGCCACATTATAGCACCCACGCCCACGCAGCTCTGCTGAGTCTTGTTCGTCTTCTGAGCCTTGCTCCTTTCCACTCTGAAGCAGGCTGGTTGCTATGGAAACACTAGGATCCTACGGGCTGGCTTCAGGTTGCCCACAGGGTATCTATCTCCATGGGTGACTGAAGGCACAGCCCAGCATGTGGGCAGGAGAGACAGGGAATGCGGCCGGGACTCTTCCGCCGTCCTCTGCTCAGAAAGGCCCAGAAACTGCCTTCGGCCTGGCCATGAGCTGAGACTCGGCCAACGCACACCGCCCTGGCTCTTGCTCAGCCACAAAATGGAGCCCCTGCCTGTATGGTGCTGCCGCGGGAGAGGAGCTGCCACCATCCCAGCGCCACTCTGTCCTCACTGCCAGGGTGTCCAGCAGGTGTGTCTGACTGCCTCAGTCTACCTGGGATCACATGCACCAAGCACACACTGGTCCATCACCGTTTCCGCCAGGGCCTGCAGGGGCCTCTGATCCCCTGGCCTGGCAGGCCCCTCAGACTCCTCCCCTTCCATGGGCCCTGCCCTGCAGAGACTCCCCTCTGCTCTCCACCCTCAGCTTCCCTGGGGCCCCAGCCTGCATGGCTGCCCCTCCAATCCCAGCTCTGAGGCCCAGGGCCAGCTAGGTCACCTCGGGAAGCCTTCTTCAGGGGAGTGTCTAAGGACTGATCTGTGGCAGGCTCGTTTCTATCACTATAAGGAACACAGAGCCGAGGCTTTCCAGGACACACTGACCAGGTCTCCGGGGATCTGGCAAATTGGCATTTTGTCTCCAAACCACTCCTGGAGGGCAGAGGTGCAGGCGTGACTCTCACCATCCTCTCCAGGGATGCTTCGAGGAGCCCTTCCTCTCCAGGGCCCAGACTGCCTTCTGATTCCAGCATCCGGGTCCTCGAGCCCCTGCCAGCAGCTACTCTGCCTGGTACAGTATAAGGTCCTCTCAGGGATGCTATACCAGTCTAGACTCTGCCAGTAGCTCCATGTCCCCGGGTTTCTTGCCTGCTCAGGCACAGAGTGTGAGCCTTCTCCCTGGGCCCTCCGTTCCCACCCCTTCCCGGCCCTGGGATGGATCCCCCATCCACCACTCTCCAATCCCAGGAAGGAAGGACCACTCTTTCATCCTTCCAGGACAGCGTCTTTCCTTGAAAATGAAAACATGACTGACCTCTGGGACCTATGACCACCTGGTGAGGTGAGATCTTCTCAGAGCAGGACACCCACAGGATACAGGCCAGCCTCATGGAACCCACAACCAGCCTCACCCACAGATGTGGGCCGGGGCAGCCTCCATATCTCCCACAGGCTATGGACGGGTGGAAATTCTTTCCAGAAGGATGCAGACCCTTACACACGGTGTTTTATGATTAAGCATGAAACACATCACAGTGTACTGTATAGAAATAAAAAGTGCAGGCTGGGCGCAATGGCTCACGCCTGTAATCCCAACACTTTGGGAGGCTGAGGCGGGCAGATCATGAGGTCAGGAGTTCGAGACCAGCCTGGTCGATATGGTGAAACCCCGTCTCTACCAAAAAAATACAAAAAAAATTTAGCTGAGTGTGGTGGCCCTCACCTGCAGTCCCAGCTACTTGGGAGGCTGAGGCGAGAGGATCTCTTGAACCCAAGAGGGGGAGGTTGCAGTGAGCCTAGATCGCACCACTGCACTCCAGCGTGCGCGACAGAGTGAGACTTCGTCTCCTAAATAAATAAATAAATGAAAAGTGCATGGCATGTGTGTCATATAGAGACACTATGCTCTGAAGAATCAGCACTTAGGGGAAGGCATTTCAGGCTCTGTTTACTTCAGGGAAGGTCTTTCTTTACTCTGTATTTCTCTAATGTCTGCTGCTTATATAACAAATATGATTTACATCTGAGATCAGAAAATAAGCACCCAATACGGCCACACCTAAAGGGATCTGAGAGGGTGATGCCAGTGCAGAGTGAGCACTGCCCGGAGCCAGGGCTCTGTGCGTAGCCTGCCTGTCACCGTCTGCCCACTGTCCTGAACGTATGCAGTGTCTTGTTTCAGCCAAGGGCAGGCTGTGAAGGAAACTCACTGACGTGCTGTGTCTGCTGTGTCTACACTGAGCCCCGACTGCTCCTGGGACCTTTCCCAGAACCAGAGGTGCAGAAGATGTTGCCCTCCAGGAAGGTGAGGACCCTGTCACGCTTCTCTGGTGGTGCGCGTGAAGAGGGCTCCAGCAAGATAAGGGGGGGCAATGAGAGACCCAGGGTCTGCTGTGTCCCTGGCAAGGGCAAGGTGCACATGCTGGTAAAGACATCTCAGGAAAGCCTGCCGCACCGCCTGCTCACGCTGCCTCTTCCGAGCCTGGTTTTCCCCTTCTACCTGCGGATCTCTGGCCCTTGTCCCTCTCTTTCAGGCCAGAGAGTGAAGCCAGCTTTATATGAGCTGAAACTCAGTCTGTCTGGAAAACCACCCTGTGGAACCCCCAGCTGCATCTGAAGCCAAACAGAAGTAATATTTAAATCATCCACCAACCCCCGTGCTCACGCAGAGAGTGGAGAAGTGACCAAATGCTGAGCAGATGAGGATGACCAGGCTGGCAGACGACGGGGTCAACCAGGCAAGGCTCTGTCCAGAAGAAGGATGGATTCCAGGACAGACCTGGAGCTCCTCTTGTCCACAGCACTGGCCCGGCCAAGGTGAGCGCAATGTCTTCATCAAGATCATGCTTAGATGCGTCTGCGGCCTCCTCCATCCAGGGTTCCCACGGACACAGGCCGGGGTCTGGACCAGCTGAACCCAGAACAAGCTGCCAGCAGGCAGAGAAACCGGTAAACTTCCCTTGCTCAGCCCACGAGACGGAAAGTCATTTCCTTTCAGGTTGTGGATTTGGATGAAAACACAGGCTGCGGCCTTGCCAACCTGTACTGATTGCATCTGCGTGAAAGTCAAGGCCACGGCTTCACTGCAGCAGGCCCTGACCCCTCCCACCTCCCGGCCCCTCCCACCTTCCGGCCCCCCCGCCACTTGCCGGCCCCTCCCACCTCCCGGCCCCTCCCACCTCCTGCCCCCTCCCACCTCCTGGCCCCTCCCACTTCCCATCCCCCCTCCCACCTCCCAGACCCCCTGTGCGCCCCCTGGGCTTTCCTCCTCTCCACTCTCTGCTTCCCTGCCTCTCTGTTTTTCTTTCCTCCTTTCTCCCTTCTCCTCACCCCTACAAGAATAGAATTTACCAGAATGACTCTTGTCCTGTCAAACATTTGAGGAATAGCCTTTTAAGTGGCGAGCTGTTTATCCCAGGACCCGATTCCCAGAGTCTCTCGGCTTTAATTAAAAACATTTGTAAACAAGCTGACGATTGTCACAAAAGCCTCATCTATGAAACAGTAAGAACAAAGAACAATCAGCTGAACATATAATTGGGAAATAGTTTTCTTTTGAACTTTCCAGATGGGATTGGGACATGCAGTTTAATAGAAGATTATGAGCTGCAAATCAATTGAATACACAAATATTTGCCGTCTGTGTTCAGAAGGCACAGTGGGGAGTCATTTTTCAATGCTGTGTCTTACAGCATCTCGTCAGGACCCACTGCCAACCGATATATAAGCCAATTAATTCTGGACACATTTAAAAAACAAATACCAGTCAACCACCTGTTTTCTGGTGCCAGCTTTGTCACTTCACTGGTTTATAAACCGGCCAGCAAAGCATGGCCATGGTTCTGCACAGCTGGCCTTGAGGATGAGGCCAGCTCATTATCCTGTGGTCCAGTATGATGCCCAGACAAGCTGCTCATCCAGACCCATCGGCAGTGAGCAATGGCTGTCTTTAAAAGAGCTGCCAATTTGGGAGACACTTCCTGAATAGCATCCTCCTGATGAACAGAGAGAAATGTGTAGGAAAAAAAAAATCAGAATCAAAAGCTCCTTAAAAAGAAAAAATTCCCAGTACGACACATGTCATCTGCAGTGGAAGCCAGTAATGTTGAAGTTCAAGTCCTTCCAAATGATGGGTGATGGGTGTGGCCCCACTCACGGTGTCTCAAAAAGCAGATGGGTCTATTCAACACTTACCCGGAAAAGTGAAGATTTCTGTCATCTAGATACAGATGAATACTAGGAACATCAATAGCCGTTGCTACTAAGACAATTATTCCTGAAAAAGACAAAGGGTGTATTCCAGCACAGATCAGTGTTGACCAGAATGGGTCATCAAGCATGGTCAGAAAAGACCCATGTTGGGGTAAAGAAAACATTTTTTGTTATATACCAAGAAGAGACTCTAAGTCCAGAATCATCTAGTACTTAACAGGGAGACCTCAACAGAGCCATAAAAATTAAAACTAAAGAGGCATCCGCTGCTTCCTTCTCTTCATTCACCTGTTGTATGATGTACCGTTAGTGGAAAAGAGGAAACTCCGGGAAAGCCAGACCCCCACGGGGCCTGTCAGAGTGCTCAAGTTAGAACTGGTGGTGTCTCCAGTGGATGACGTTCACTAAGTTTTCAAGCCAAATCTTAGTGAGACAATTCCTCTTTGTTGTATATTTGAATGAAACATTGTATATTAATAATATTTGTACATATATCAATATTTTCTATTTGGCTTTGTTTTTGTTTTGTAAGACAGAGTCTTGCTCTGTCACTCAGGCTTGAGTGCAGTGGTGCGACCACGGCTTGCTGCATCCTTGACTTCCCTGGGCTCAGCTGATCCTCCCATCTCAGCCTCCCCTGCATGTGGGGCCACAGGCATGCACCACCGTGCCCAGCCAATTTTAGTATTTTTTGTAGAGACAGAATCTCCCTGTGTTACCAGGCAGCTCTGAAACTCCTGGGCTCAAGTGATCCTCCCACCTTGGCCTCCCAAAGTGCTGGGATTACAGGCATAAGCCCCCGGGCCTGGCCAGTGCCGTGTGTTTGGACATATAGCGAGCACTGTGGCAAACAGGAAGGGCACACACAATCTGCTGCCTGTGTGGAAACCCACAGAGGGGTCCACAGTGCCATTCGCACTGTTCCTTCACCTCACACAGGCTCACTGGCCAGCCTTGGGCAGGGTGCTAAATGAGCAGTGTGCCTGGGTGAGCACGAGGCTCCTGAGCTAAGGGGGCGCTGGGTAACCTCATCGCTGGCTCTGCTGTAGCTGTCAGCAGATGCTGGGGGCGGGAAGAGCAGGAGGTACGTGCAGATTTCGTCTTAGCATCTTAAATTCTCTCTCATTATTGAAAGTTATGGCATTTGGGGAAGAGGATGGGTGAATTTGGAGAGTATTTTGAACTTGGACAATATGCTCAAGCTGTCTTATATTTAGTATTTTAATTGGTCAAGAAGAAGGAAACAGCAAATAAAAACACCTTCGCCTCCTACCACCTTTGAGATGGCAGAATCTCCGCAATGCGATCCTGCAACAGTGTAGCTATTATGTAAAAAGGGAAAAAAGTGGTGTTCAGATGATCCAAGCCAACAGTTTTATAATTTTGGAAACTCTGTTCCTGGATTTAACCACCTTGTAAATGGTGGTGATTAGCGTTCAGCTGCCCACCTCTTTATTCTAAACAGGCAAGAGGGTTCTTCCTGTGAACCAGGACAGTGTCAGACAGACCTGCAGAGCTCGTGACGGAGCTGCTCGTGCTTTACAGCCTTGCAGGAGATGCTTCGCCTTTCCAGGTTCTGTAAGTGCTGAAAGTTATGTTTTACTCTTTTTAAATGTAAAGTAATCTAGACTCCAACTTAACACTTGGTCTGTCGATTATATCTTGGAAATTAATATTTCACATTAGCTTGGCCAGTCTTGCCAAACCGTGAAGACATTGACTGGTTTTCACATCTCTGAGGAGCTGCACAAGAACTGGCCGTCCCTGAAGCAGTCATCGCAAGCCCCGAAGACGTCAAGGGCACAGAACAGCAAGGGGCTGCTGCCCTCTCCCGCTGAGCCCATGGAGGACTCGACGCAGATTCTCCTCTGTGTCCTCCTCTCCCAGAGGCTGGGGGAGGCCACACCTTGGTGCTTCCCAGTCCACCAGGCAGAAAAGGGGGACCATGGAAAATTGGCCACTGGCTCTTACTGTTCCTTTTGGGAAGTGACATAGGTCACTTCAGCTTATACCTCATTGGTCAAAGCAAGCTCAAGGTCATGTGTTCTGTCTTCAAGGGTAGAAGTCATGATGCTACCTTGGCCCCGGAAGGCACAGAGCTGGAAATAATGCTGAACTGAAGATAACTACTCATGCCCATCAAAAAACAAAAAAAAGCACCTCTCGAAGCTGGTGATGCCAGAGGTTAGGACAAAGACACTCTCAGGTGTGTCAGAGCAGCTCATGGGTGCTGAACTGTGGAAGGTAAACCAAGGCAGACACCTTTGGGAGAGGAAATAAAACACTGGAGCTGACTTCATTCTGGAAGCATGGCCTTCCTGAGCATTTCTAGTCACTGCTGAAGATGACAGGGGAGGGGAGGCCACAGCAGGTCACTGCTCCTCACTGTAAGCAGCACGTTTTCCTGAGGGCTCACCAGAGATGCACCTGCTCCCCAAAGCCCTCCCATGACTGACTGCCCACCTTCTCCTCCCTTGGCACACTGCCCCAACTACAAGCCTCTCAATCCCTTTGCACAAACAGTTCTGGGACACACCTCATTTCCCTGCAGGACAGGGACTGTGCAGGGTGGACTCTCTCTCTGGTCTCAGAGTTCTCCATGGAGCTGAGCCTGGGGTCTTACACACAGGTGGCAGTCAACATGGGATGCTGTATGTGAGCCCGTGTGTCTCTGCAGCATCCTGGCGTTGCTGCTCCTCCTGGGTCTCTGAGTGACATGAAGGAGCGCCTCCCCTTCCGGTTTCTGCTGGTTCCCTGCTGACACTGCTTTCCATTTCCTGATGAAGTTGGCACTAGACCGGCAGCTCATGCTTTCTCAGCACTTTCTGGTCTTTTGATTCTGAAAGTGCTTTGCACAGTGTTTATTCCAACAAGAGCTTTCCAGGTCAGTGGGCACGGCTGACAGCAAGCCACACTGTGCCACAGTCAGGGGAACCCAAGCCCCACATTTGACACTAGAGGAAACGAATGACCCAGGCAGTGAGCACCGAATGACCCAAGGCCACCCAGTAGGCGGTCATGGAGCCCAGAAGACAGTCGAGACCCGGGCACCCAGGCCAGCCAAGTCACAACCCTGCCGGCTTCTCCCCGCATTTGCAGAAACCCCACAGCAAGGCCAGGGCGCCCAGGCCAGCCATGTCACGACCCTGCCAGCTTCTCCCGCCGTTTGCAGAAACCCCACAAGGCCAGAGCGCCCAGGCCAGCCATGTCGAGACCCTGCCGGCTTCTCCCCCCATTTGCAGAAACCCCACAACAAGGCCAGACGGGCCAAGGCCACCAAGCCCCGCCTGCCCTGCCCCTCGAGGGCGGGCACACTGGATGCCAGCATCAGGGAGAGATGAAGAGGGGCACGTGGCTGGGCCTGTCCCTGTGTTTTTCGTTTGCTTGCAGCATGGGCACTCATTTTTGAAGAAAATAGGCAGTGTTTGGGATGCGGATTGCAATCAGGGTACCAGGAGTTGCATCTGCTGCGGGGGTGGAGTGAGAAATGCAGCCCTGGGGCTGTGCCCAGGGGAGCCGAGGGGCTGGAACCTTTGTACCAGGATGAGAGTGGCACCTGTATTCATTTCTGTGCCTGCCGTAACAAAGTACTTTATACTTGGTTCAAAAACATAAACTCATTTTCTTGTGGGTCTGAAGGCCCCTTCTGAGGCTGTGAAAGAGACCCATACCCTGCCTTCCCCCAGCTTCTGGTGGCTCCTGGCTCTCCTTGGCCTCTTGGCTGTGGGTGCATGACTCTGGTCCTTGCCTCTGTCTCTGCATGGCCGTCCTTCCTCCATGTATGTGGACCTCAAATCTCACCCTGCCCCTTTCGTATGAGGGCACAGTCATTGGATCCCGGGGGTTTGCCCTAAATCCAAGATGATGTCACCTCCAGGCCCTGAGCTGAATTACACTTGCACAGACCCTGCTTCTGAGTGAGACCACATTCTGAAGCCAGGGGTTGGGGGTCAGGACGTGGCGCATCTTTGTTGGGGGTGCCATTGGTCCACTGCAGGGTCCCTGACTTTAGATCCCTTAGAATGGCCCGGGATTCAAGGGAGGGCCTTTGTTCCTCAGCCCCAGGGAGAGCAGGTGACACTGACCTTGGAGAAACATCAGAGGCCTGGATGGAGGAGAGCGTCTAAAAATTCTGCTATGCCTAGAATGAGCTCAAGGCCAGCAGATGTGGAGTAGGGGGGGCAGAGGTCACTCTTCGGAGAGCTGACACCTGAACCGCGCTAGTGACAAAGGCAAAGCACAGGAGCCTGGCCTGTGGGAGGAGCCACGCACGGGCGTGATGCAGAGGGGGGATGACTCAGCAACCCCGACACCATCTTGGACCTGAGGGGTACATCCTTCCAACAAGCAGGTGAGTCAAGTCAATAACCCACACTCCTAAGAGTTCACGATTCCATTCGGCATTCCATCTGTTCAGCTTCACAATGAGAACAAAACACCAGAAATGAGACAGTTTCCCTCTTCTAATCACAAACTTGAATTCCTCTGTGTTGCCTTATATCTACTTTTAGCCCTCAGCATGTCGCAGTTTGTCTGTCTGTCCCTTTTGCTCTGATAGTTTTTACTTCCTGCATTTCAAAGCTCTATTATTAGGCAAACACACTTTTAAAATTATGGGGTCTTCCTGAGGTATTGGTATCTTCATTATTATGAAACGTTCTCTTAGTTTTAGTCTTACTTCTTTTCCTAAGCTCTGTTTTGCATGGTATTCACATAGCATCCCCTCTTTTCTTAGGATCAGCATTTCTGGTATGGGTAGTGTATGTGTGTGTGTGTGTAAATTTATACATGACCCACACCATAGATATACACACACATGCACACATACTATTTGCCATCATTTTCCTTCCTCCTAAAGGACCGCTAGAACAGTCTGATACTGACAACTTCTCTCGAATTTTATTTATAAAAAAAGAATTTATTTCATCTTTAATTCTGAAGGATTATTTCAACAAATACAACATTCTTTCCCTTTAGCACTTTGAAGATGGAGTTCCATTTTCTTCTTTCCTGCAGTATTTCTGATGAGAATGCTACCTTATGTTTGTACATATTTTTTTCCCTTCTGTGTGATCTGTTGCATTTATTTCTCTGGATGCTTTTAAGATTTTCTCTTTATCTTTGGCATGTAGCAGTTTGAGCACAATGTGACCAGATGTAGTTTTCTTTTTATTAGGTTGGTACAAAATTAATGGCAAAACAACCTAATATTTATTCCACTCAACATCTGTTAGTCTTCATGGATTTATAAATCAATGCTCTTTGCCATCTTTGGCTATTACTTCTTTAAATATATTTTCTGCCCCATTCTCTTTCTTCTCATTCTGTAACTCCAGTAATACATATGCTAGCTGATTTGATATTTCCATAAATGTCTTTAAGACTCTGTTGCACAGTTTTAACATTTTTCCTTTTTATTCTCTACATTGGATTGTTGCTATTGCTCTATATTCTTCAAGTTTACTCTCTTTTTTTTTCTCTCTCCAATCTTCTCTTAAGTCCTACTAGTTAGTTTTCATTTAATTTTTTATGCTTTTCCAACTCTCAAATCTCCACTTGGTTCTTTTGTTGTATTGCCCCTATCTGCTGAGAGTCTCATCTGTTTAGACATTGTGCCTACATTTTTCTTTAAGTCCTTGAATATGTTTATACCTGATTACAGTCATTGTCTGCTCATTACAACGTCTGTGTCATCTCAGTGTTAATTTTTATTGACTGCATTTTATTTTTGAGTTCAAGCCACATTTTCTGCTTTATGGTTATTGTTATCATGAGAATCATATGTATGGATACTGGGCATGATGAGTAATGTGTTGTAGAGTGATTTTTGTTTCAGTAAACAACTTGCCTGCAATCAGACCACATTCTGCTTCTGTGGGGAGAAGCAGCTGAAATCTCGCCCAGTGGTTTCAATGTCCAGTCCTACTTTTCTGCATCCCCATGTGTCCTGGTGCATGTTGCCTTAGTGGTAAGCCAGAGGCTCACCAGAGCGCAGGCACTGTGACTTGTTGTGATTCCTCCCTGCCATGAGTTCTCCGTTTATTTTTGGCTAAATGTAGAATGCCAGTTCCACTCTGTATGCTCAGTCATCATCTTATTGGCTTATCATTCTAACACTCCACCTGTACCAACTGTGGAGTGTCCTCAGTGCAAAACCTGCAGACTCACAAACCCCAGTCCTGGCAGCTCGGCTTTCCCGCAGAGACTCCCATGCCCACTCCCCAGGCCTTGGATGTTCTCCAGGGCCTACAGGGAGTCACATTTTTACATTTTGGTTTTTTGGGGTCCCGATTTTATACTTGTTTGTTATCTGTGAGAGAGTTAGGCTTGGCTCATCTACTCTGTCATTAACTCTAATGGATTTTTGCTAAAGATCTGGTTAAGTAACACTGATTCTGGATTCTTAAGAAAGAATGATTTAAAGGCTGTATTTTATTCAGGTCTACAAAAGCTAGGAACACAACATGATGGCTACCATAGCCTTAATCATTTACCTCCGCTTGTCACCATAAGAAAATATATTCTGTGACTAAATTATGAGGTGCTAAACTCAGAGTACAATTATTATATTCACAAAGGATTGGTGGTAAGGTTTTTATACAGTTCCCTGGGGTTGCAATCAAACCGTGTGAGACACCATCCTATCAATTATTCTGGTACTTGCACTCTTGAAAGTTTGTTCCCTAATGAGCTGGAAGATTGTACTTAGGGCTCCTGACATGTTCTGGTGCTTCCTGAAGAACAGGGTCAGCGAAACTGGGAGGGTCCAGGGAGCAGACGCTCTGGGAACCAAGCACGCTCCATTTACGGAAAGCCAGGGGGCCAACCCAGCCTCCCAGGGCAAGGGCGGTGGATGCCAGACTTCAGAGTTGGGCAAGGTATACATGTGAGTGAGCTGCATCAGACAGAGGAGCTGGATCTTATCCTAATAGCAGAGGAGCCTCTTCTCCAGGCAGGGCTATACCTGGAGCAGAGGGTGAGGGTTTGGTTTTTGCTGGCCTGTTAATTTACTGTGCTTGTTCTTTCAAGGATATAAAAGATACTTCCTTCTATGCAGAGGAAGAGTGTAAAACGAATGGAGAGTCTGATGATAAGGAAATAGAAGATGAAATATGGGAAGGGGTGGGATTCTTGGGAAGGAGGTGGGAGCCTCTTTCAGGTCACATGTGCATCTCTCTGTGCCTACGGGAGTGAAAGGCAGAGGCCAGTGAAGAAGGAGATGTCAACAGGTGAGGGCACAGGAGGCTTTGTGGGTTCCGCCCAGTGACTGTGGGTTTTCAGAGAAGTGGATTCCTATTCCTCTGTGTAAGCAGCAGGCAGCACCTGTGCTTAGTCCCGGGCTATCAGGAGGCAGAGCAGACCCTCCCTGTTTCCCGGGTTGCCTGGCCGACCGGTGCTCAGGTAGCCATCTGCCCCCTCGTTCCAGGCGGGCAGCAAGGCACAACAGCTGTCCCTGGCAGGGCTGTGAGAAAAACAAAGCTTTTCAGTTCTGCAAAATTAGGGATGGCTTGTCATCCACGTCCTTCAGGAATGAGAAGACAGAGGCTAAGAACAGGACCCTGAGAAGGGACCCTGAGAAAGTTTGCGGCCAAACTGGGATCAGGACCCAGTTTCCCCAGCTTCACGAGGGCCGCAGCCTTCTCTGCTGTGGCTACAAAAGCTGCCAGCAAAATCTGAAGGCAGCCCAGCACTTCATGAAACCTTCCCTTGAGAAGGCACAGATCCGTGTGGGCGGAGAGGGGTCCAGAAGTGTAGGTCCCTCTGCCCTGGCCCCTGCTGCCCAGGACTGGAGGCTTAGGGACGGGGGAGTTGTCCTCAGAGGGTCAAAGGTGAAGCGTCAGTGGGCATAAGAAGAGACAGACAGCTGGTTCCCACAAAGCTAGGAAGGGCTGTGTCTTACTTCCCATGGGAAATGGCTCCCACATCACATCCTAAAGGGGATGTGGCTGAGGAAGACAGTGGCAGAGGACAACTGCCGTGACTTCCAGCCACTCCCGCTGGGGGTTCAAGGATTTCTCCGAGCTCGGCCCTGCTCAATCTGGGCGACACTCTTCAGAGATTCCTAGGCCTGGCTTGGGGTCTCCAGTCATGCAGAACAGAGACACCCGGATGGTCTGATTCTTTCCCTCATCCTTGGCTTCTTACCTCAAACACCATCACACACTCCACGGGATCCACCGCTCTCTGGCTGTCACCAGGCCTCAGTTGTGAACGGATCTGCCATCAGCACTCAGTCACAGGCTATCTGCGCTTCATTCCCAGTGGTGATTGGCTGATTTGGGCCCCACCAGGGTCCAGCTCTCCATCCCACCTGGAAGTCACTCACCACCCTCCCTAAAGCTGCCCCCCGGCCCCTAGTTTCTGAGATGAAAGTCCCCAGGCCCCTGGAGTTGAGATTTTCACCGTGTTCAGCATTCCAGAACCATCTCACGAATGTCTCCCTCCAAAAGGGACAGGCTGACGCTCTCCAGCCCTCACTGCTTTACCCAGCACATTCTAGATACGGTGTGCTTTCATTTCTCCCCTTTCTGAAAAAGGATATTCCAAGTCTCTTTTCCAATATTATTTAAAGAAAAGTGGTTATGATTACAGGGACAAAGCAAACATGTTCTCTCTTTTCCTCTTCCTGAGGGAAGGTGTCTTAGAGGAGACAAGATCTATGTAGAAGGAGGCCATGGAGGGCATTTGGAAGGGAGGGAGAGGCGGCCTTGGGGTGGGCCAGTGGCAGAGAAGCCCGTGGAGCAGAGCCAGCACCCAAGGCTGTGAGGAGAGGTCGGATGAGCCTGGAGCCGGGCACACCCCATGCCCAGAGGGGCAGAGACACGAAGCTCCTGGTCACCAGTGCAGTGGCAGACCCTGCCCTGCCTTTGGGTGGGCACTGGAGGGGCTGCAGGATGCCATCGAGGGCTACACACCGGCAAGGTTCAGGCTGGAGGTCCTGGGATGAGCACTTACAGGACAATGTGCTCAGAGTGCATCTTCAGCTGGAGCCAGTGCCGGCAGGAGGGCTCCCCGTTTCTCTTGCGTCCGCCCCTGCACAGCCCCTTTGCAGCTGCAGGTGACGGGATGAGGTGCAGCCTGGGCCTGACCCTCCGTCTCCCGTCCTGCCTTACCCTCCTGCAGCACAGCCTGGCATCATGGACAAGCGTCATTCATCCTTTCTTCCAGGCCTCTGACTTGGCTCAGCCTCCAGGGTCCTAGAGCCCTCTGCTTCCATTTCAGAAACGATCCCAGCACAGGCCAAGACTAGGCTTGGTGTCTTCACTCACCATCTCTCACACCACCTGGGGGGGCCCAGACCTTCTTCGTCCTCACCAAGCTTAGCTGCAGAGTTTTCGGGGTAGCTGTCTATCTGGCATTCTTGCTCATGGCCATAGCCAGACCCCAGGGGCTACCCCAGGATCAGAGATGACCCTTGGTCAGACCCCAGGTTACCTTCCCTGATACCCACCAGGAAAGGCAAGGTGCAGGGCAGGGCAGGAGCCCAGGAGGATGGAAGCCGGCCAGGCCTCTTCCACTGTCTCGTTTTCAGGGTCCTTACTCTCTCCTGGGGGAGAAGCCACACATCTTATGTGACTTTGCATCACCTTAAATTGTGACACCATTTCACAGGACACTGATGGCCAGGATATCTTCCTAATCTGGGCTAAATATTTAGGCCAGCTCAGATGCTCAGGAAATTAAGTCCTGGCCACTGATGACATGTGAATCTAAAACTCACCTTGAAAGCCAGCTTGCCAGCTGGCGTAAAGTTCCAAGGTCATCAATTCTGATCAATTAAAACAATGTGCTGACTGCCCCATTGCCAGAACACGTGACACATCTTCCTCCACCAGAGAACCGACAGGTTCTCGCCAGCTCTTCCTGCCTCTCTGGGCCTCCTGATCCAGGAAGCAGAAGTCAGACACGCAGACACTGGGTAGGGGTCTCCCACATCTGGTTTTGGATGCATCCCTGAGATTTTATTTTTCATCGCATCCTAATTCTCCCCATGTCTTCCTGGCTGTGGTAAGATGATCAGCACCCAGGAAAGAAGTACAGGTGGGAGGTTGGGAAGAACACTGCGTCTGGTGGAGGAAGTTCCCAAGGGGAGCTCTGGGTGAGAAGGAGACGGCACGGGGTCCAGGAGTATCCTGGGGAGGGGCTTCCACAGTGAGTCCTGTGCACAAGGTCACCCAGTCAGGAAGCCAGGGCAGAGCACAGAAAAGGCTGTTTTTTAAGTTCTGCAGCTCTGGTGGATGAGCATCTGTCAAGACAGGAATCAGACTTGGCTGGGAGTTGGGGACCTCAATTTCCGCCGAGATGTAATCTGAAGTGTGGTCCGTGAGTGGAGGAGCAGAGAGGTAAAGCAGGGCAGGCTCCTTCTTCCTCTGCTGACCAATGCTTAGCCTCAAGGGTCCACACTCAAGAATGGCTAACGCAAGCCACCCAGCACAAACATACAGGCCACACGAGCCCATCACCAGTGAAAGTTCTCTCTAGCCAGAAGGAAAGGGAGCAGCGTCCTGGGAAGAACCAGAACTCCTGAAAATGAGAACAAACAGAACCAAAAGAAAATAGCTAAAACTGTTTGATATCTTCCATTAGATGCAAAAAAAAAAAAAAGAAAGAAAGAAATTGTTTTACAAAAATAGCAGAGAAAAAAAGAGACAGCTACCAATCTGAAAGGAAGAAATACAAAGATATAGATGAAGTGTGCATTGCATGTTGAATAGCAAAGTATACATCTATTTTGGTGGTAGTGCAGAGAGTTTTTACACTGCAGAAGATAAATCCGGCATGTATAGGAAGTGGGCAGCTTTATTAGAGAATAAGATGAAGGAAAAGATAGAAATCGTGCGGAGGTGACGGGTGACTTCCGAGGACCTTGTGAGGGAACCCCCAGGGCGCCAGGGCACAGGTACAGAATCACTGTCAGTCCTGGCTGTGCATTGCAGTGGCCGGCAGAACTCTGCAAACACTGATGCATGCCTGGGGCCCACCTCAGGGTTTCCAGTGCAATTGGTTTAGGACACAGCTTTCTCTCGGGTGATTCTAAGTTCAGCCAAAGATGTCCTCGTCATTCTGATCCTTCTCCTGACTCAAATCATAGAGTTTTCAGGGGGCAAACACTTGATCATTCATAATCAGGCCTCGGTGCACCATTAAAGGGAATCCACCCATGCCTGGCCCTCGGCCTTCAAGCTTCCATCTCCCACACAGCAAGGTCTTCCCCTCTCAGACCTGCATGTTTCCTGAGGAATCTCGGCACCGTGTCCCGCCCCAGCCCCAGGCATGCTACCCTCCCTGAAACCAT
Organism: Cheracebus regulus; assembly: GCA_963574635.1. Taxonomy (NCBI): domain Eukaryota; kingdom Metazoa; phylum Chordata; class Mammalia; order Primates; family Pitheciidae; genus Cheracebus; species Cheracebus regulus. The sequence continues at coordinate 45,298 of CAUYQU010003028.1, forward strand.
GGAGACGAAAGGGTTTTGATGAATTGATCCATCCTTTGAAGCCTCAGATTTCCGGCTGCCTGCAGCAGTTCCTCTCCCTGAATCTTCACAGTCGCTCCTGAGGCTCTGGGGCCGAGCCTCTCAGAACTGGCTGGAGATGCCTGCGTGGGTGGACGAGGATGAGAGTCACCGTTTCTCTTCCACTTTGCAAGTGCTGCTTTCCACAGAGTGGCAGGAAGCCTCTTGCCCTCCACAGAGTCCGGAATCCCCAGAGGGCTTGGGGTTTGCATTGTCCTGGGGTGATCTCCTGTACCCGACCTGAGGACGCTACTCAGCATTCAGAATAGAAAGCTGTATCTATAATGGCTCTGTAGGAAAAAAAATGATGCAAACATTTTTATTTTCTCTTATTAGACACAAGACAGACCCTGGCAGGGAGTGAATTCTAGAGAAGCATTTGGTAGAAATGCGGTTACCACCTGTTGAGCTATTTGGGTCTGAGGGATTTATGGCAGTGACTTTCTGTGCTCTCTGCAGAAGGCCTCCGAAAGCTCTCCAGGCTGCGGGCCACCCCAGCAGTCGTTTGCATCCTGGCTTTGCAAGAAAACAGAATCTGGTCTCCCAGTCAAGTTTGAAGGAAGCATATTGAATTGCAAATCTTTTCAGCAAATTCTGTTTGAGCAGCACAGCCAACATGGACCTGGCTCCGGATCCTCAAAGCAAAGCAGGGCCCTGAGGGGCACCTCTCTTGGCTCCATTCGCTGCCAGTCAGGAATCTGCTAGGCCTTCAGGCCATGCAGAGTGCTGATGAAAACCACCTGGGCAGAGTCAGAGTAGAGATGCAAGGCCCTTCTGTGTCACCTGCTCCGGTCACAGGAGTCATGAAGGGTGTGAATTTTAGTTGATGTTGCCCTAGAAGGGGCTTCATAGAGTTCTCATCTTGGTTCTTAAAATAAGAGCTACCATCTTGGTTCTTGAAATAATTCTCCATCTTATTACATCAGTCTGGCCTTGGTTTTTGAGAACAACAACAAAAATAGACAATAGACATGTGCTCTGATGGAAACCCCTGGGTTCTCAGCATATGGTGTGTCTCCAACGGTTGATACAGAAACTCTGTGTACCCACTGTTCCTCTTTAATTCTTGGGACTCTTGGCTGGGAAATCTGTGGTGGAAGATCCATTGTTAACATCCTTTCCTCGAATGGCTCCTGCCAATTCCACTCCCTACCAGCCTAACAGGCAATTCCATGCACATTGGCCATTCATATGAGATGAGGCAAGGACCTGCTCTGAGAAGGGTCATTTTCTTTGGATTAATCAATATGTTACTTTGTTATGATGTTAAATTACCTGTACGTTGACCCTGAGGCGCTAAACCGTGGAGTGGTTTAAACCTGCTGGAAGTGAAACACAGACTCACAGTTACACATCTAAATCAAAAGTTTTGTGATAAATGAATACAGCAAAATTAATTGGATACATATATCTATTACTAGTCTGCTTTTTTGCTGGCAGCCACAAGGAAAGAAAAGAGATTTATGCTCCACAGAAAAAACGCTGAGCACCCAGGAGGGCTTGGAGGCAGCATGCTCTGCTCTCACTGTGTCAGGGCTTGAACAGGTGTGCTGAAGCAAACAGCATTTCCTGGGAACCCCACCTGCTCTCCTCGATGCACAAGGTGCCCGCAGGCGGCAGTCAGAGTTTTTCAGAGCAAGGTAGTATCAAACTCACCCAACTGTTAAAAACGCACACATTGAATGAAGAGAACCCCCCAACAGGCTTTGCTTGATCAACATGGCTGTTGATTCACCTGGGTGCAGGTGGGCTGAGACCAAAAGGGCGTTAGCAAAGGGCTGTGGGGTAGGAGTTGGTTTTATAGGTTGGGGTAAATCTTTTGGGGAGGGGACAGAGCTGTTATGGAGTAAGATTGGTTACGTGGTGGGGGTGGAGCAAGGAGTGTACATTACCATCAGTTCAGTTACAATGTCGGTGGGGTAAGGGGTAAGAGTAGTTATGATGGGCAGAGTGTGGTGAAGAGTATTCACATTACAGTAATAACAGTTAAGATGGTAGGGTGCGGTGAAGGGTGTCGGGGGAAGCTGTGTTGGCGATAAGGGATAATGGCAAAGCAGGCAGGGGGTGGGGGGTGATCAGCCAAGGCAGGCAGGACTTTAGACTTTCTGGGTCCGGGCTCACACATGGAGGCCTGACACCACCCTGCCTCCAATCCATGTAGACGAATGTGTGTCTGTAAGTGTTTTATAAACTACTGACCCGCTGTGTCCTGCAAACAATTCTGTTCCAGTTGACATCAAAGAAACAATGGGTGCTGGCGCTGGCTGACAAAGCCCCTCACTCTCTGCGACATCTCCTGCTTCTCTCTGCAGCTCCATAGGCAAAAGCTGCAGTTAGAGAGGAGACACTGAGGGAGGAACGTTCACAGAGGAGCTCACAGTCTCCGAGTGACAGCTCTGGGGTCTGCACCTACACGTCATTTCCGCAAATCATGGGGGAAATGAATGTGGACTTTTATTCCACCCTGAGAGTGATGTTAGTGCTCACACACAGTGAGAACTGAAGCTGTGATTCCCCCAGTGGGCATGGGCTGTTTCATTCTTTTCTGACTGCCAGACCCTGATGAAGACTAGTCCAAAAATTCTACGCAAATATCCATTTTATTCATTCTCAGACCATGTTAAACCTTCTTTTGGTTGGGATTGTTTGCAACGTCCTCCGGTGCCTCCGGATGATCAATGGAGCTGTTTTATCTCCAGAGAGAGGGAGACAGTGTTATTCCTTGAGGACTGCCCTGACTTCTTGGATAAGAAAGGCTCCCTGGCTGATAAAGCTATGTGTAATGCCAAGGAGAGATACAATACCAGGTGTTGGAGAGAAGGGGTGTCCATGGAGTTTCTGGCCTATTGCTGGCGGGGTATTAATTAGTACAAACACTTTGGACAACACTTTGACATCTGCTCCTAAAGTCGAATATCCATATATACTATCCACAGATATTCCTCTCTTGGATAAATACTCAAAGGGAATTCTAGCATACAAATAACCAGAGACAGAAATTGGTTCTTAGCAGCACTGTTTATGATAGCAAAGACTTGGAAGTGAGCCAAATGCCCATCAGTAGTAAAACAAACGGTGGTATAGGCACATGGTGAAGTATTTCACAGCAATCGCAATGAAAAAATGCAATGACATGCTCAACATGGCTTAATACTTGTAATATTACATTGCGTGAACAATTAAGTCCCAAAAGGTTACTTTCAGGCATGAACAGAAGTTCTCTGAAAAGGAATTTAGAGGAAAGAGACTATTCCAGTGAATAGTTTGCAAACCAGGGAGACACCGTGTGAAACTAAGGTGTGCTCCAGAGATTAAACAGAGGGTTCAGATTTTATAGCAAAATTTCTGCCCAGGTTTTCAATCAGGTCCCTTTATGTAAACGAAGGAATGGAACTTGCTTAGTCTTGTTGGATTGACTCAGTTGAGTTCCAGTTGTTTGATACAGCTGAGCCTTGTTTTGTCAATAAAAGTGACTTCTGATTGGACGGTTGAGGTGAGCTCTGGGAGTCCCAAATTTAAGCAGAGTTGTGGATTTTGGGAAAGTCTGAGTATGTATGTCTTGTCAGCAAATGGCAGCACGTCTCAATTTAAAACGTAGGCCCAGGTGGCCCCTCAGGACCCATCTTGAAGGATTGGTTCTTTAGGTTCATATTCGTTCACACAGGAATATGTCATTTTTATAAAGTTAAAAATAATGAAAGTAAAGCATATAATTTTAGGAAAATATATAAAATATATAAATAGGAGAAATGTTTAAAATGATGCACTTGGATAGAGAATAACATTTACTTTGGGTGAGAGGGAAGCCAGGATTGGATGTGGCCACTACAGGTTAAAGGTAGATAGTTTTCAGCAAGATTCCAATTTTCATTTTGGTTAACAGAGTCAGATGCTCACAGTGTTATAAAAATAACCAAATGAAAACAGAACTTTAAAAAAAAAGCTTCATATGCTGGTAAAAGCTGTCACTGCTGTGGATGAATGACGGCCCTCTCCCAAATGTCCATGTTGAAATCTTAACCCTCGATGTGACAGTATTTGGGAATGGGATGTCTAGAATGATATTGTTTGGAATTTGTCCCCGCCCAAATCTCATGTTGAACTGTGATCCCCAGTGTTGGAGGTGGGGCCTGCGGGAGGTGATTGGATCATGGGGTGGATCTTTCATGAATGGCTTTGGCCATCACCTTCGTGATGTGTGAGCTCTGCGTTCACACGAGATCTGGTTGTGTAAAAGTGTGTGGCGCCTCCCCCACCTCTTGCTTCCATTCTCACTACATGAGACACCTGCTCCCCCTTTGCCTTCTCCCATGAGTAAAAGCTTCCTGAGGCCTCACCAGAAGCTGAGCAGATGATAGCACCATGCTTCCTATACAGCCTGCAGAGCGATGAGAATGTGTTTTCTTTATAAATTACTCAGTCTCAGCATTTTTTTTTTTTTTGAGGTGGAGTCTTGCTCTGTCTCCCAGGCTGGAGTGCAGTGGCAAGATCTCAGCTTACTGCAACCTCTGTCTCCCGGGTTCAAGCAATTCTCCTGCCTCAGCCTCCTGAGTAGCTGGGATTACAGATGCCACCATGCTCATCTAATTTTGTATTTTTAATAGAGACGAGGTTTCACCATGTTAGTCAGGCTGGTCTTGAGCTCCTGATCTCAGGTGATCCACCCACCTCGGCCTCCCAAAGTGCTGGAATCACAGGAATGAGCCTTCACTCCTGGCCTCAGGTATTTCTTTGTAGCAACTCAGGAGTGCTAAGGCATAGAAGGTAAAGTTCATGCCTTCATCCTAAGGCATAGAAGGTAAGGTTGAATGAGGTCACAAATAGGGGGTGTCAGTCCCACTAGATTGATGGCCTCATAAGAAGAAGAGAGATCTCTCTCCATGTGTGTCCACCAAGGAAAGGTCACGTGAACACGAAGTGAAAGGCAGTGGTCTGTGGCCAGGAGAATGGCCTTCCCAGAATGCATCCTGCTGGCACCCTGACCCAGGACTATCAGCTTCTAGAACTATGAGAAAACAAGCATTTGTTGTTGAAGCTGCCCAGCGCATGGCATGTTTTGTGGCAGCTGGAGCTGGCTAAGCCAGTGTACATTCCCAGGATAGCACGGAGGAGATAATAGGCAAATGAAAGATGGCTCATTATCAGGTTGGCCTTAGCTAGACTGGAAACACAGCTGGCCTCTGTCTCTGCTTCTTCCTCATAGTCCAATTTCCTCATTGGTCAAAGTTCTCCCCATGGGCTCCCAACGCCCCTGAACTTCTCACAGAAGCACTGGGTAGCTTCAACAACGAATGTTTACTTTCTCAGAGCCCTAGAAGCTGGTAGTCCCAGGTCAGGGAGCCAGCGGAATGCCCTCAGGTAAGGCCAGTCTTCTGCCCAACCCCCTCCCTACAAGCCACCTACTAGGAAAGCCAGTCTCATGCCCTAGGCACAGCACTTCACCTGGGTCTGGATATAGTGGGGATAGCTGGATTCTGGGTGACTCCCACCATAGGAGAGGCTGCGTGGAGTTGCAGAGGTGCCTCTGTGGTTGAATGCAGGCATAGGGAGACTCCTTAACATCCCTTAGGTATGCAGCTAGTATGTGATGGAACCAGGATTTGAACCCAGGCAGCCTGGCTCAAGAATCTGTGACCCTAGCCACTACCTTACTTTGCCTCTGAGTTGAAAAAGAGAGGGTCACTCCCTTGGGAAAGTTGAGAGTGGAGCCAGTGAGGTGTGAGAGCCTTGCCTAGAAGACCGATGGCCCTTTCCCTGCGTTTTGGGCATGAAGACGTGAGACAGGGGTTTTGTTTGTCAGTGTCATGCTTCTATTTGCTTTGGCCTCTTTGCTTTCATTTCCTAAAGCTTGACATATATACTTTCTTAGCAATCACAAAATGCACCACAATGACAGGTTTTGTCCTTTTCCCAGTAGACAGGGCTCTGCGGATCCATTTTATGCACACAGTGGTGTGCACACGCATGAATAAGACATGGGTAAACAAGCTTCTGGATGAGATCTGGGATGCCTTCCGGAGCCTCAGGTAGAGACAGTTTCAGCACGTGGATGACAGCCCGGGAAGGTCACCTGCAGCTGCGTGAGGTGAGACTCGGTGCCGTGACATCCAGGAGAACAGGGAGAACCATGGCTGGTGCTTTTATTTCTGTGATGCTCCAGACTAGAGGATGCAGACAATCCTGCCACTGCAATGCGACTCAACGTGTTGGGCACAATATGAACAAACAAATCTTCTTATACACGGCATCAAGCTGGCAAGAAGCAGAGAAAATCCTCAGGCAAACACCGAGAGAAAGAGCAAACTGGAGAACCACCTCACTCTGAGAACACAGCTGTGCTGATGGCCCCTGCCAGCACTGGTGACCTGGAGGCAAAACCCCAGCCCAGCCTGGAGGAGGTGTTGGACAGGAGCCTCTTCCATGAAGCCAGGGACTATCCTCTCAGTTAAGTAACTAGAAAAAAATAATGCGCCCTTACAGGAAGTAACAAAAGAAACCCCACTCTGGGTGGGGAGATGTGGAAAATCTCCTCTGAGAATTTGTAGCCACCTTGTTAGTTACACACAAGTTGTTGACCTGAATTTACACAACATCAGTGGTCCAAAAGAACTTCAAGTTAGTACTGAACGGTAATCATAGGTTATGGTGTCCCCAGGAGCCTGTCAAAATCAAAAGTGAGTGGTCTGGAAGAAAACCCCTTCAGTGCCGGCCTCCAGGTCCTCACAGATGGGGTTCCATCAGACATGTGCCTGTGAGACAAAAATTAAGTTAGATCAATCAAAAGTACAACCTGCAGGAGGAAACAAGACACATCACAGATATAAAAAACAAGAGAATTGGATTTGCAAAGCTTGCGCATACTGGAATTATCAAGAACAGAACGTAAAACTTGCTGTTTTATATGTTTACAGTATAAAAAGGGAGGAAAGTACTGCATAGATGAGTAAGAAATTATTAACAAGTCAAAATGACAAGGCACATCCTCACCAACACTTGCCAACTTTTCTTCTGTCATAATGGTCCTCTGACAGATGTGAGGTGGTTTATTAGGGTTGTCTAGAGGGACAGGACTAATAGGATAGATGTATATGTGAAGCGGAGTTTATTCAGGAGCATTGGCTCACAATCACAAGGTGAAGTCCCAAGATAGGCTGTCTGCAAGCTGAGGAGCAAGGAAACCAGTCCGCCCCAAAACCTCAGAATGAGGGAAGCCTTTAGCCTGTGCTCAAAGGCCCAAGAGCCCCTGGCAGAACACTGGTGTAAGTCTAAGCATCCAAAAGCCAAAGAGCTTGGAGTCTGACGTTTGAGGTCAGGAAGCATCAGGCGTGGGAGAAAGAGAAAGCAAGTCTGTTCCTCCGGCTTCTCCTGCCAGCTTCATTCTGGCCATGCTGGCAGCCGATTAGATGGTGCCCACCCAGGTTAAGGGTGGGTCCGCCTCTCCGAGCCCACTGACTCAAACGTTAAACTCTTTTGGCAACACCTGCACAGACACACCCAGGAACAATACTTTGCATCTTTCAATCCAATCAAGTTGACCCCCAACATTAACCATCACAGGCGGTGTCCCACGGTGGTTTTGATTTGCATTTCTCCAGTGACTTCTGACGGTAAGTACCTTTTCCTGCACCTGTCGGCCGCTGTGATATTCTCACCGGGCAATATCCATTTAGCTCTTGTGCCCATTTATTAACTGAGTTACTGTTGTTGATTTGTTTGCTATTTAGCTGTATGATTTCCTTGCATATTTTGAATACTCATCTCATTAAATATATGATTTACAAATATTTTCTCTCATGGCGTGGGTTGCCTTTTCATTTTGTCGTTTCTTTTGTTGTGTAAAAGCTTTCAGTTTGATGCAGTCCCACTTGTTTATTTTTGCTTTTGTTGATCTGTGCTTTTGGGGTCATATCCAAAAAAGATTTAAAAAAATAAAAAAAGTCAAGAAACTTTTTTTCCTGTTTTCTTCTAAGAGTTTTATGGTTTAAGTCTCACTTTTAAGTCTTTAATCCTCTGAGTTGACATTTGTGTACGGAATAAGATCTGGGTCAGTTTTATTCTATTGCATGTGGATACCCACTTTTCTCAAAACCGTTTATTGAAGAGACCATCCTTTTCCCATTTTGATTTTTTGGTACCCTCATTGAAAAGTAGTTAACCATGTGTCCATGGGTTTATTTCTGGGTAGCTATTCACTTGCACTGATCTATGTATACGTCTGTTTTTATGCCAGTAACACACTGCGTGACTGTAGCTTTGTTGTACAGTTTGAAACCAGGAAACAGCGTACCTCCCGCGCTGCTGCTCTTGCTCAAGAAGGCTTTGGCTATCTGGGGAGCTGCAGAGGGCTCACCGGAGGGAGCCCACACCCACATGCACAGGAGGTCCCAGCACAGGGAGCGTGCTCTGTCCAATGCACCTCACAGTGTTGACTTCTCCACCTTGAGAATGTAGCTGGATTACCTTCTCCAATAAGATAGGAATGGTTACAAGTATCCAAAGCACGAGGCAAGTCCCTGTGCCCTCCATTAGACAAAAACGTTCTGAACTCAGACTCATCTGTTTTTGCTTCTGCACTGGTTATTAATGTTACAGAGAATGAACAGGCTTTATATTCTGAGAGTTAGTAAACTTCAAGGACAGTCTTTCTTTTCTTCCTTTTATGAGAATTGTCAGTGGTAAGTAAGGTAAGAAAACTTGACATCATAATAATCTCTTCCAGACCATCAATAGCAACTCAGAAAGGATTGTTTTTTTAAAAAAAATTCACATGATTAGAATTAGTCTTCTGCAGTTTTCTGGCCCCTGAAGTGGTGTGTCCAGCCCTCAGGATTACATGTTGCAGAAATGAAACCTCTTTTGTATTCAACCAGGAGGAGCTAATCATTTTTCATTATTTTCAAAATTAATTTTCTCCCTGGAAATATTATTTACTTCTTCATCTATCAAGCTGTCAATACAAGTGATTTGCAAACTGGAGGATTCAGTGAGTCTTAGCTTGGGGGAAATGAAAAGTGGAATTATGTGAATATAAAATGATTTTTGCATTTAAGTCAGAAAGCCACATTGGTATTTCAAATCAAAGGTGGGTGAATGTCTGGGAAAACTTTCTCTAGCCAGAAGTGATGTTTTCCTCTTTGACCAGTAAGATACTATCTATAGGGATTTTATATATTTGAGAATGCACTTTTCCATAACATGGGATAACACTAGTCGTATTTTAGAGGATCATTACTGAGATTAAATAAGCTAATGTCAATGTGCAAATTTTAATTCAAAGTATCTGGTGATATTTATAAGCCTATTTATTTTGACATTTTTCAACTTGATTGTTTTAATATCCAAAAGTTGAGCTAATAAAGTCCTTTATTTGAATCATGTCTGCCTTCAAATTGGTTCTGGCTTGCTTGGCATCTGAGAACACCTGCCGGGGGGCCTCCTGAGAGGCAGGCAGGAAGACTTCGCCTCTTGTGGCTGTGGACGACCCTGAGGAAAGAGACATGGCCAAACCACACATCTGGGGAAGTGAGGGTTCCCGGAAGGTAACCAGGACCGGAGACCTGGGTCCCATGCTCCCAGGACCCGGAGCCAGCAGAAGGCAGAGAGCCAGCTCACCACAGAGGCGAGAGGCAGGGTAGAGAAACCAGACAGTTGTCCCTCATGGGGCCACACTCACTGAGGACCTGCACTGGGAGTGCTGCAGGCCAGCAGCCCCCAGCACCCAGCTTCTGCTGCTCAGAAGACTGAGGGGAGAGGCTTGATGCTCTCCAGCAAGTTGACCGACCTGACAGGGCTTGGAAAGGAATCAGGGAAGCCTTCAAATTGGTTGGAATCAGGGGAGCTTTCAAATTGGAGCTTTCCAATTTGAAAGGAATCTGGGGAGCACCCCAGAGCTCTTGGGGTGAGGACAGCCCACCATGGCTCACCTCTGCCACTGTCAGGTTAGAAGGTGGGGGTCTGTGAACACGGTTGTGTTTGTTTGTATTTGCAATCTTGTCCACCACTTTGCAAGGGCTTGAGAATGGCCCAAACTCACCATGACTGCATAAGAGAAATAAGCCCAGTGTCGGGAAGGCTGGGCTGGCCATGGGGCTTTGGAGGGAGGAGTCAAAGATGGACGGATGGCATAACTCCATAGGTCAGGTGCAGAAGACCCCAATCCCCCACCTGAGGGACCCTACAGAGTTCCTCCCAAGGCGGGAGGTCCCAGACTTCCTCCCTGGAGCTCCCACCCTGTGGTCCTGAGGTCCTGAGTGTAGGGCTGAGCCTGAGTTGGGGCCACTCAGAGATTCCTGGGCCTCACCCTTTCCCCAGACTCACCGCCCGCTCACAGTTCCCTGCATCATCCTCATGCCACAGGTTACCAGGTCTCTCTCAGGTGTGGCTCATAAAGTGGCGCAGAGAACCCCTGTGGCGCCTCTGCGTGGACCTGCCTGCATCAAGGACAGCAGGACAGCAGGCTGCCAGGTCTCCAGCCTAAGGATACCGCATGCAGGGGGTTCCTACAGCAGCCAGGGGATGGCCCGACTGGAGAACAGGATCCAGAAACTTGTTCATGAAGAGTGAGGTTTAACAGGAGAATTCTTTTCTGTGGACGGGCCACGGACCACGGCGGTGAGTAGGAATGGGAGGAGCTGGGAGCGGACACTAGAGCCAGCTGGTTCCTGGAAGCAGGTGCAAGGCCAGAGTGGCCACAAATCCAGAGCCCGGGAGCCCCAAAACTAGAGGTGAGGTCAGAGGTCAGAGGCCAGAGCAGGGCAACGGGGCAACGATGCTGGCATTGTGAGGCTTCCACCTCCCCACACAGCAAAGACCCCCCCCCCACTCAACGCCCCAGTGAGACCCCAGATTCAGGTTCTGTGTGACGTGCTTCCTTTATGTTAGAAACAGGCCTGACTGCAAGTTTCCTCCAGACACTGTCCCAGCAGAAGGCCCCTCACCAAACAACCCCCTTTACCAAACAGCAAAGGCGCACTGAGCAGTGGGTTTCAGGTCCCTGCCAACCCGTGGAGTCATTCAGACAAACCAGCCACACCCTCCTGCAGGAAGCAGGGGCACCTCACCCTCTGGGGGCCACCCAGCCTGCCCCACAGCCCTGCCAGCTCGCTCTACCCCGAACACACCCCCGCGTGACCCCTGTGGCGTGGTGCCCTCCTCCCCGAGTGAGTACATTTGACAGATTAACCCCCATCAGCTCATTGGTCCTAGGTCAGGTGCTGTGTGATCCTCTATTTCCATAACCCTGGGGCAATCGTTTCTTCCTCACCAAAGGGGTGAACGAGGGAGCATTCAAGATCTCCTGCTGCGGCTCCCCAGTCCTCTCTGCCGCACAGCTGCCCCAAGACAGGAGGAAAAGCAGCAGCTTACTCCCAGCACTTTGGAAAGTGGCGAGGTTCTTTTCCTGCCTCTCTGTCCAGTTGGATAAATGGGCTTCTGCCACACTCCCCAGCCCTGCACACATTTTCATTCTCATTCTGGGTTCTCTGCCTGGACAAATGGGCCCAGAGCTGAAGTGCCTCTACCATCATCAGCCTCCGTCTGTACCTCCCACCGGCCCCTGGGCTTGTGCCATTAGTCCCAGCCTGAGGCTAAGGCAGGCTACTTGCCCACAGGCCTGCCAGGTGGCCTGCAGGCCTAGCCCTCTGCCTGGGCCGTACCTGCCCCTGGAATCCCAGATGTCAGGTTCTACCCACGCCCAGGCTCCTTGCAGCTGGTTTGTGTATGGGGCAGGCTCTAATCGGCCATCTGCCATGCTGACCTCTGGAGTTCATACCTCCTCCATCAGCATGCACTTCCCCTGGAATGCTCCCAGGTCCAAAACCCGGACAGCGCAGTCCACCCACATGGACCTCCTTCCCAGCTCTGCCTGCCTTTCAGGGTGCCGCTGCCCAGCCGCCCGCCTCCTGTAACACATTCCCTGTGATTGCTGCAAGGCAGATCTGGAGTCTGGGAGCCGACACCAAGCCTCGCAGCTCTCAGCAGCTCTTAGAGACACCGTCCACAGAGTGGCCGCTGCGGAGTGGTGATGCATGAGGTGTCAGCGCCCCCCCTCAGCAAGGCAGAAGGGGATATTTTGATCCACTTTATTCCAAAAGCAAATGACACAACTCAGAGCTTTATCTTTTCTTCATTTTTGTCTTCAAAAATATATAAAATATAATTATTGTTTTTGAGACAGAATCTCGCTCCATTGCCCAGTCTGGAGTGCAGTGGCGAAATCTCAGCTCACTGAAACCCAACCTCTGACTCCCGGTTCAAGCAATTCTCCTGTCTTAGCCTCCCGAGTAGCTGGAATTACAGGTGTCTGCCACCACGCCCAGCTAATTTTTTTTATTTTTAGTAGAGACGGGGTTTCACCCTGTCAATCAGGCTGGTCTTGAACTCCTGTCCTCAGGCCATTCATCCACCTTGGCCTCCCAAAGTGCTGGGATTACAGGCCTGAGCCACTGTGCCCAGCCTACAAAATATAATTTTTATATTTCTAAATTATATAATCACTTAAATTACATTAATTGATCCTGTAAGTAATTTTATGAATGTAGCAATTACTTTATGCAAAAATGTCAGGAAATATTCTAAAATGACATTAATTTAAAAATATTCATAAATAGTACAAATGAGCAAATGAGGCTTTCTGGAGTTCATAACTTACAAATGACTAGCAGTATGGCCTATGAATATGTGCTTCTTATTTTATTTTAAGGTTTTCACAGTTCAATATCTAACAAAAGAGCATCTGAACAGAGACTCACTTACCCTTGGGTCCAGGTAACACAGTGTTGGAGAATGCCCAGTAGTGGGGTGTGGTTTCTGGAAAGTCATGGAAACTTTCTTTGTATTGCTGCAGGAAAATGGAACCTCACAGAGGAGATTCTGGCACTCCCTGCATGGGAGACACACTGACCCACCTGCCCCACATCGGGCAGGAGCAAGAAGAGGGCTGAGAACCAGGGCAGGCCCTCCCCAGGCCACATTGTATCTAGGAGGGGGAACCTGGCTGGTATGACTGGCCTAGCCTGGGTCACCCCTGGCTCCAGGGTGCATGGCACTAGGACAATAGTCCCTCCAAGACCTCAGAGAATGAGGGTGACGGTTTTCTCCTGGGGAGAGGAGACATCACCCCCAGAAGATGTTGGGCAGGGCCACGGGCAGGGAAAGTCGGTGAGCCTCCACCATGGGCAGGAGTGTTGACAGTGAGGGAAAGGGAGGCTCCTTCCAAGCAATCAGGCACATTGTCAACTTCAGACAGACCACCAGTAACAGATAAAGATACAGCAGATGAATCAGCCCTTCACATGTTTAGAATTTAAATACAAGATACTATTTTTAAAATATTGGGATTATAGAACATATGTTTGGCATAATTATAAAAATTACTTGGGGTGGTATATTTTTCTTAGTTGTTTGATAATTTTCTAGGTTTTGGTTCTCATATCTATCCCTAAATTGTCACCTGGGTAATCTGGCATTTTGTGAGATTAGAAGAAAAATCATGAAAAATTCAACACAATGTTTAGAAGTTGGGAGACCAATTTTGTGAAAATGTACCTAAAAAGATTCTCTGAGCACAAGTCTTTTGTCACTGGGATATTCCACCCATGGAACTGCTATGATTTTCTTTGTCCCCTCTCCCTCAAATGCGCAGAATCAAGGGGAAATTTTTTATATACCTGAATTTACCTACAAGTCTCTCTCTTTCTTTCTCTCTGCCTACCTACCTTTCAACTCTCTCTCTCCGTCTCTGACTTCTGGGCTGACTGCTTCTGGCACTGGAAGACATACTCTGCAATCGTGGAGTCAGCCCCAATCCACGCTGTCTGTGCAAATGTCCTAGAGGCACGGGGACAAACCGCACGCCCTGCAGAAGCTGCAGTTGCATTGGATGTCGAGAATGCCTATGACTTGAAGGATGAATAGGATTTGGCCACAGCGAAGGGAACAGGGAAGTGGCAGTGTGGGCACAGCACCAACTAAGGCTTCTGGTGTGAGAGGAACATCTAGGAGCCTGTCCAGTTGGAATTCCAGCGGTGACTGAAAGTCCCGTGGAGGATAAGACAGCTAGAAAAAACGAGATTCCATCATTTGTCGGCAGATGATCCATGGCTCTGATGAACTGGTAGGTCCTAAAGATTGTGCAAACTTGCCCAGCTGAGGAGTGGCTGAAAAAAACACCCTTGTTTCAGGATTCAAGATCTAGAAACCCACGGAGGGGAAGCTGGAGGGCCAGCTGAGGCAGGGACTGCCACCTGTGGTCTACTTAGGTGCAGAGGCCCAGAAGTCCAGCTCCATGCGGATGAGGGAGGTCACCGGGTACAGCGACCTCTCTGCAGGCAGCGGAGCTGGGGTCTGTGCTGGCCCCGTCTGTGCACTGTCCCCAGGACTCTAGAAAGGAGCATAAAAGAGGAACGTGGTAAGACACATTGGTTCAGGGCAGGTGCAAGTATCAGGGCATACACCTCACTTCCCTCATACAGGAATTTAGCAGAAGCCTACACTATCATGTTATAATTCACCGCAACTCTTTGCATGTATACCATTATAGATACTTTTATTTTTCTGGTCAAAAAATCCATTTTTACCTCATATTTTTATCCTCAAAATTGTTTTTTTTTTTAACGTGAATAAATGCTTACTCTAAAAAATGTCATGAACATCTTAGTTTTTCATATGTTTTATTCAGAAAAGTGGCACCCATTTTCCCACTACCCAGGGACCAGCCTAATCACATTTTTCTCAAGAACAGCAAAAACATAATGAACTTCTATGCAGTATTATTTTTATAACATATTACTTTTTGAGAAGTTTTCTACAGTAGTCTGGTTTTAAACAAGGGTGAACTTAAACTTTTGGCGATGGCACACGTAGCAGCTGCTGCTTTGAGAATTGCAGGCTGAGGAGATGGGCAACAGCTGAAAAGAAGGCCCACGAAATCAACGTCTAAGACGTCCTGTACTGTGAATCCATAAGGAAAACATGCAAGGCACCACGATCTGGAATACATTTACTTTATCAGTCTGCCAAGATATCACATATTGCTTCCCCCTCTGTCTTAATTAAAAAATAGTGGCCACCAAGTAGCTCCGCACATAAAATGATGCCCAGAAGCTACTGACTCAGCAATCCTGCAAATGTGTGAGTCATGCATGTCTTCATATGCATGCCCACTGACTCAGCAATCCTGCATATGTGCGAGTCATGCATGTCTTCATTTTCATGGCCATTGACTCACTGACTCAGCAATCCCGCATATGTGTGAGTCATGCATGTCTTCATCTGCATGTCTGTGTATACAGACACCTATCTTCAGCAAGAAGAGAAAGAATGGACCCTTAAGAAGTCAGAGCCAGGCTGGGCACAGGGGATCACACCTGTAACCCCAGCACCTTGGGAGGCTGAAGGGGCAGATCATCTGAGATGAAGAATTTGAGACCAGCCTGGCCAATATGGCAAAAACCCGTCTCTACAAAAATACAAAAAATTAGCCAGATGTGCATGCCTCTCATCCCAGCTACTGGGGAGGCTAAGGCAGAAGAATCACTTGGACCTGGAGGTGGAGGTTGCAGTGAGCTGAGATTGTACCACAGTACTGTAGCCTGGGCAACAGAGCAAGACTCCATCTCAAAAATAAAAGAAGAAGAAATAAGATCCACTTTCTAAGTTCAGCCAGAGGTTGAACCTTTGAGGCTGTGAATATTCAGAAAATGAGTCCCCCAGTTGACATTTTTTCTCAGCATAAGAATGGACCTAACTTCCATTGCCAATGCGTAAGTAAACAAGCTTTGTTCATTTTAAACCTGATCTTTCTGATTATGAAGCCAATAATTTTGCTTCCTGTGATCCTGAATCACTCACCTCACAGTGCCTGGGTTGGTTGGAAGAGTCCATAACTCAGAGGGTCTGCAGCATCCAGTCATCATGCCCTGTATTCTCATGAGAAATTTTATTTTTAGTAGAGCTGAGCTCTGGCTACCTTGAGCAAAAGGGAATTTGTAAGTAGGAAATGAGGGAGCCCAGAGTATCTAGCACAGACTGGGAGCCAGGCTTACAGCTCTGGGTGGCCTGAAGGCATTTTGCAAGCTGGGCGTAGGACGCAGCAATGTGCTACTGGCAGGAAGGAGTGGATAAGCACCCTTCACCTGATGACCGACCTTCACTTTCTCATCTCCCCACATCCATAGCCTAGGTCCACTACTCAGGTATGCAATGCCTAATAGGCCAAGGTAAGCTTTCTTTCTTTTCTTTTTCTTTTTGAAATGGAGTTTTGTTCTTGTTGCCCAGGCTGGAGTACAATGGCGAGATCTTGGCTCATCACAACCTCCGCCTCCCGAGTTCAAGCCATTCTCCTGCCTCAGCCTCCCAAGTAGCTGGGATTACAGGCATGTGCCACCACGCCTGAATAATTTTTGGCATTTTTAGTAGAGAAGGGTTTCTCCATGTTGGTCAGGCTGGTCTCAAACTCCCGACCACAGATGATCCACCCACCTTGACCTCCCAAAGTGCTGAGATTACAGGCATGAGCCACCGCACCCAGCCCAAGGTAAGCTTTCTTGAGGCAGGGAACCAACACAATGGCCCCTTTAGCTATCAACGGTGGCACCAAGCAGAGAAACCACCTTTCCAACAAGAATGCTTACCCTGCAGGGCTCGAAAGACTGACAGAGCACTGCAAACAGGGACAATCATTTTGGCAAGAGAAAGGGATGGACACCCACAGCTCCTGTTGTGCAACTGGAGCCTTGCAAAGCAACTTCTCAAAGCCTGTGGGCTGTTAACCTGCTGACTTCAACTGAAAACTCTTCAGATGTTAAAAACAAAGCATGTTTGGGCTTAATGTCCAGCAAATGTCATCTTTCTCTAAAAGACAGCATGGCAAGCAGTCCCTGGGGTGACCTACAGCCCCTGCCTGGGGTTCAACCCTGTGCGGTTCCTTCTCTGAGATGGGGACTGGTGACTTGCTCCTCACCAGTGGAATGTAGCGAGACAGTGGCGTGTGCAGGCTCATGTGACTGTGATATCCATCTCACTCACAGGCTGTTCCCTAGCAGGCTTTGGAGAAACAAGCCTGCATGTTGTGCATTTCCCTAGGGGAGAGCCACAGGGCACGGAACTGAGTGACCTCCAGCCACCAGTCAATAAAAAACTGAAGCTCTCAGCCCACTGACGCCAAGGAACTGAATACTGCTGACAAATACGTGAGCCCAGTGTCAGATCCTTCCCCAGCTGAGCCTCAGATGAGACCCCAGCCCCTGCACAAACTTCAACTGCAGACATGCAGATTCCACACTCAAGCTGTGCTTGGATTCCTGGTCCACAGAAACTGAGATCACAATGTGAGGTGTTTTTAGCACCGAGTGTGTGGAAATCCTGTCACACAGCACTAGCTTCCATGTAGCTGGTTGGTCATAACTCTGCATTGCATGTGGACAGTCTCCCCAGACAGCAGACTTGAAAACTCCAGGCTCTCTTCACCAGGAGGAAGTGGAGTTCAGACCAAATCACCCGAAAGGTGATTTGCACATCTCACTTGGTGAACGTCTAAATCTTCAAGAGTAGCTGGAAATAAAGTGCTTGCAGTCCTACTAAGCGCATTTGACATTTACCAAATGAGGATAGCCTAGATGTCCAAACATCACCCAAAACCTCAGTCTCAGAGTTGCAAGCCCAGCTCATCTTCATCAGCCCTGGGTCAAGACCAAATCTCAACAACTACAGACATAATGGGAGCAAAAATACCCTTCAAAGCAAATACTTATCCAGCATCACAGGCTGCAAAGTCACTTACATTTTCAAGTTCTGCCACCCATCCACAGTCGATACACTGATCATTTTCTCCAATGAATGTGAAAGCGTTTTGCAGTCACCGAGCACGTGGGCTATTGTCAGTAGCCCCTGTCTGCATTTTCTCTGCTTTTCATCACTTCCCTGGAAAAAGCCCAGTGGCCCCAGCTGAGGAAGCATCCTCCAACAGGCAGAGGAGCCTGTGAGTCTCAAAGCCTGTCACCGGCACAACTTCAGGCTCCCGGAAGACCTGCGTTCAAAATCCACTTCCTGGTTTAGGGTTGGTTCTTCCTTCACTTTTATTTCCCATCTTTAACTGTAATTGCATCTGACCATGTTGCTCCCTTCAGTGCACGCTCTGGCCTGGGCTTGGTCATTGCTGATGGCTGTGGTCCAGGTGTGCTCAATTCTGAGAAGGAGATCCGCATGATGAAAGCATTTGTCTGGGGTAAAGGCATCCCTCCTCACCATGACATGTGAGCTAAATGCGATGCCGGCCACGGGCAGAAGGTTCCACACTCCATTATTCCTCGTGATAGTCTCACTCCGTGCCTGCTACACTCAGTAAATCGGCCCAAATTGCTGCTTTGTCATTTTTCAAACAGCAGGAGCTTCATATTTATCATACAAGAGATAATACTCACTCACCATTATCTTCATGGAGAGACTGGGAATCAGGGTCTAGGAGGGAGGATGGGTTTTCATTTAAAGTGACACTTAGAAAGTCAGCTCTCCTGGGTGAGTACAGATAGGTCTGGCCGGGGACGCATGTACGGTAGTGATGGTGGCCCAGAGGAGGGCAGGCCTCATGCAAGCTCCCCGGATGTCCTCCCTGGAAGTGCAGGTCTGTGTTTAACCATCCCTGAAAGTGCTCTCCACCCAGCCAGGTCCTGTGCACCTGGGCCCCCATGTGTGCACCTGCCCTGAGAACAGTATGAACCCAGCACTACTTGAGCCGCAGGCAGGGAC
Source organism: Cheracebus regulus (assembly GCA_963574635.1). Lineage (NCBI taxonomy): Eukaryota > Metazoa > Chordata > Mammalia > Primates > Pitheciidae > Cheracebus > Cheracebus regulus. The sequence goes on from CAUYQU010003028.1 coordinate 64,099, forward strand.
ATCTGAGTTTGATGACTTGAAGCCAGCTGGCTTTCGTGGAGGAAGGCAGCATTTCTTACAGTGCTGGCTGGGGGACAGGGACCCAGGACAGAGAGGAAGAGGGTGAGCAGCATCTTTGTGCCCCTTTCCACCTTATCCAGGTTGAGCCCAAAGTTGAGGCAAGGAGACCTGTTGACAAGCTGGGCAGATTGCCTTGAGGGAGGCCCTGCTGTGAAGGAGGCTCTGAGGGCTCCTCATCTGCTGCTCCCTCTGTTTATATCCTGCTCCCCTACAGGGCTCACATCCTACACCCATACAGGGCTCACACTCTATACCCCTACAGTGCTCACACCATACACCCCTACAGGGCTCACAGCCCACATCCCTGTAGGGCTCACAGCCCGC
>CAUYQU010003030.1:0-13759 GCA_963574635.1 Cheracebus regulus
ATTCGCTCAATTACATTTCTTCTATAGTTTTGTCCTTCTGGGGTTTCAGGCTCAGAGAAGGCAGATGTTTGGGTTAACAAGAGTAAGGGTTTTGCCTGGCAAATTTAGTGGTTATGGGCCTGGGAGACAAGGTTTTGCTGAGGATATTTGCAGAGGAATAACTAATGCTGAGCCCTGAAATCTAAGCTGGGAGGGATGCAGGCTTCAATGTATCTTTGTCTTTGAGCAAGGGCACTTAAACTAGTCTTCCAGCTGCACTTAATGGAACACAAAGTGCTTCAGAACAGCTGAAGAGGAAACCTATTGTGTAGAATTAGTTTACCCATGATACCAGTTTTGGTAGTCATAGTAAAAATTCAAGTTGTTCTTGTAGCATGTATTGTATGTCCTATAATGATCCTTACGAGTCTTTTTGGAATTTGAAAAAACTTACTTTAAAACCTTTGTCTGATATTTCCCCTAGCTGTTTCTTGTTTTTTAGTAAAGTATGTCAGGATAATGAGGTTCTCACTGAATTAACTTCACTCAGCTCTTGGTTGTCATAGATTTTCTGTCATTAAACACAAATGAATTAGGAAATGGGTGAAGAAATATTAAAATGTCTGTTGCCCAGGCTGGAGTGCAGTGGTGTGATCTCGGCTCACTGCAGCCTCTGCCTCCTGGGTTCAAGCTATTCTCCTGCCTCAGCCTCCCGAGTAGCTGGAATTACAGGCATGTACCACCATGCCTGGCTCATTTTTGTATTTTTAGTAGAGACGGGCTTCCCCATGTTGGCCAGGCTGGTCTCAAACTCCTGACCTCAAATGATCTGCCTGCCTTGGCCTCTCAAAGTGCTGGGATTACAGGTGTGAGCCACCACGCCCGGCCTCTTAGCAACATTCTCAAGGCACCTCACTGAATATCAGTTTAGTATAGAAGCTAGATGTAGGTGCTAGTTATTGCATAAAACTCATCTCTGTCTCCTCTCTCTCTATACACACACACACACACACACACACACACACACACACACATTTTTTAAGGAAATATGTTGTTTTCCCCCACAGGGTGCCCATCTTAGAAGTGGCTTGGCGTTTTGAAAACCGAGCAAGGTTACAGCAGCAGTGTGATTCAGTCCTGGAGCCTGAGAGATGGAGATATAGTCCTGGTGATAGCGCTTGAGCTCCTGGATCCAGCCCTGCCTGAAACCACATTCCTCCCGGACCATTTAGATATGAGAATGGAAGTCATTATGTTCACCAAATATTTCCACCCCCTGCACCTGCACCCTGGGGAGTCTTGAAAGCCTGGAGGAGGACCCCCATGCCGGCCCAGTCCTGCTGTCCCCACCAAAGGCCAGACTGCAGGCTACAGGCCCGTGGCGGGGGAGCCAGCTCTGGCTTTTGGAGCAGGGTTGGGTTGGAAGTCAGCAGAAGTCAGTCCTGTCAAAGGCTCCCTCACTACTCATTTGTGAAGTGGGGTAGCTGGGAGAGGTTGCTGAGAGAATGCATGAGAGTCCTCAGTGCCTGGCAGGAGGCTGGAAGGTTCTAGAATGCTGATGGTTATAAGAGTGGGACTGTGAGCCTGGGATTGAGGGGTGTGAGACTTGGATGGGAGCGACAGAGTGGAAGCACAGCCTCTGCATGGGGGAACAGCCCTCACCACCCCTACACCCACATCTGGATTCTTGGGTCCAGATGTGCTGTGGTTTTCACACCCTCTTGGGGGCAGCAGGTTCCAGAAGCCACCTGTGGGTGCCACCTGAGCCACAGGCTCTCAGGAAACCAGCACAGCTCTCCCACACCCAGAGCTCCCTGGGTGAGGGAGGGGAACACAGATGGCTGGGGAGGGCCTGACTGAGGCCAGATGGGGGGTGCTCTGGACTGGAGCAGGTGAGGCTCCTTAGAATCCCACCTTTGAAGGGAACTCAGCTCATAAACATGGGGGAGTGAAGTTGGAGGCTGGGCACAGTGGCTCATGCCTGTGATCCCTGCTCTTTGGGAGGCCGAAGCAGGTGGATCACTTGAGGCCAGGAGTTCAAGACCAGCCTGGGCAACATAGCAAGTCCCCATCTCTACAAAAATTACTTTTTAAAAAATTGTCCAGGCGTGGTGGTGCTTGCCTGTAGTCCCAGCTACTCGGGAGGTTAAGGTGGGAGGATCGCTTGAGCCCAGGAGTTTGAGGCTGCAGTGAGCTGTGATTGTACCACTGCACTCCAGTATGGGTCACAGATCAAACCCTGTCCCTTAAAAAAAAAAAGTTGGAGACTAGAGCTGGCTCACCTAGGACGGATTAGTAGGTAGGAGGGTGGACGGAGGATGGATGGATGTGTGGAGGGATAGTATTAGGTTGGTCCAAAGTTCTTTGCTGTTACTCTTAATGGCTTTGATAACACTTTTGAAGGAAGAATGGTTGGTTGCATAGACAAACAGATACTGGAGACAAAGGTGAAGACAAAACACAAGTCTACAGGCCAGCAACTCTATTTTGTTTACTGCCTTTTGTCCCAGCCTGGCACATAGTAGGCACTCAATAAAGCCTGATTTGTAGCATTTGCTTATTTCCGTGGTGTAATTTCAAGTGCCTGATTTCAATCTAAACACAGAGTTGGGAAGAGATATGCACAGTCTGCTCTCTTGGCTGATATGAGTGAGTCCCAGCTCACTGATGGTAACCCAGACAGCACATCAAGAGGGCCAGGGGGCTTCAGGGAGGAGGTGGTATCGGTTGGACTTTGAAAAATGAATAGGAGGCTGGGAGCAGTGACTCATGACTATAATCCTAGCACTTTGGGAGGCTGAGGTGGATGGACCATTTGATGTCACTAGTTCGACAGCAGCCTGGGCAACATGGTAAAACCCAGTCTCTACTAAAAATACAAAAATTAGCTGGGTGTGGTGGCACACGCCTGTAATCCCAGCTACTTGGAAGGCTGAGACAGGAGAATTCAGGAGGCAGAGGTGGCAGCGAGCAGAGATGGCACCACTGCACTCTAGCCTGGGCGACAGGGCAAGACTCTGTCTCAAAAAAAATAAAAATAAAAAGGAAAAATGAATAGGAGTTCTTAGATGTACCAGCTATTTGGGGCAGAGGAAAGAGCTTGGACAAAGGCCTGGAGGTATGACTAAGGGTCAGAAGCAAGTAGGACTGACGGCTCCTCGCCTTCCAAAGACCACGCCAGAATCGCTAAGGACCCTCATTTAAGAGGAAGGGGGACCCATCGCAACACTTTCCCAGCTGACAGACTCACCTTGCCATCTGCAAGCCCTTAGGGGCAGACTCATCCATCTGACAGATTAAATGAAAGCACAGCACAGGCTGATGACCTGAGGTCACACACTGAATGAGTGGTCGGAGTTGGAACCATAACTCTGGGCTCCTGGTGCCAATTTCAGTTCTTTTTCACCATGCTCTGCCAGAAAGCACGTAGATCAAGAGGTTAGGAAGGTTTAGCAGACCCCTGTGGGTGCCTGCTGCATCTGCCCGTGCAGTAGCCCAGGGATGTGGCTGACCCCTACTCTGGGAGTGGCTACATGACCCAGGCCTGGCCAATAGGACATTGCTTCCTCCTGGCAACAGTACAGTTTAGGGATAGACATACCCTAGCTGGTTCATATTCTCATTCTGCTGGGATTACTGAGCTATAAGGAGGGGACTGGGAGGGGTAGCAAGCACAAGAAAGCAGAGCTGAGAGATGGAGACATAGTCTTGGTAATAGCTCTTGAGCTCCTAGATCCAGCCATGCCTGAAACGACATTTCTCCTGGACCATTTAGATACATAAGTATAGAAGTCATTATGCTGTTCACCAAATATTTCCAGCTTTTGGCCTTCTGGGCACATGGCAGGATTGTACCTCCTGACCCTCTGTAGCCAGATGGGGCCACGTGACTGGTGGGGACTAGCCAGTTGTGAGCAGAAGTGCTAAGTCTCACTTTTGGGCAGAGCATTTTTCAGATGGCTGCCACGCCCCCTAGAGTGTTTTCCTCTCTATCACAGAAACAGATGATGATGGTGACTGTTCCATCTGCCTGAATGAAGAAATACAGACTGAAATTTCAGTTCACTTGTGACAGACATGTATTGTGAGCAAGAAATCAATCCTTTGTTGTTTTAAGCTGCTGCAATGGTGCTATTTGTTATCACAGCATAACCCCGCCTATCCTGACTGAATCAATGGGCTGATACATTTCCTTTTTTTTACTTAAGCTGGTTTGAGGTGGGTTTCTCTCCCTTTCAGCAGAAAGCGTTCTAGTATTATTCTGATATCCCCACAGTAAGGACTCTCTCTCCATCCTAAGGAAGAATCCTGTATTAGTCCTTGTGTCACTATAGAGAAATACCAGGCAGGGCTGGGATCACACCTGTAATCCAGCACTTCGGGAGGCCAAGGTGGACAGATCACTTGAGGCCAGGAGTTCCAGACCAGCCTGGCCAACCTGGCAAAACTCGTCTCTACTAGAAATACAAAAGTTAGTTGGGCATGGTGGCACATGCCTGTAATCCCAGCTACTCAGGAGGCTAAGACGAGGATCACTTGAATCCAGGAGGCAGAGGTTGAAGTAAGCTGAGATGGTGCCACTGTGCACCAGCCTGAGCAACAGAGTGAGATCCTGTCTCAAAAAATAAAAATTTTAAAAAAAGAGAAATACCAGGGACTAGGTGATTTACACAGAGGCTTAATTGGCTCACAGTTCTATAGGCTATGTAGGAAGCTTCCAATCACAGCAGAAGGCGAAGGGGGAGCCGACACGTCATGTGGCAAGAGCAGGAGGAAGAGAGCAAAGTGGGAGATACAGACGCTTTTAAACAACTAGATCAGCCAGGCCTTGTGGCTCACACCTGCAATCCCAGCACTTTGGGAGGCCGAGGCGGGCAGATCACCTGAGGTCAGGAGTTTGAGACCAGTCTGACCAATATGGTGAAACCCTGCCTCTACTAAAAAAAAAGGTCAGGAGTTTGAGACCAGTCTGACCAATATGGTGAAACCCTGCCTCTACTAAAAAAAAGGTCAGGAGTTTGAGACCAGTCTGACCAATATGGTGAAACCCTGCCTTTACTAAAAAAAATATACAAAAATTAGCCAGGTGTGGTGATGTGTGCCTATAGTCCCAGCTACTTGGGAGGCTGAGACAAGAGAAGTGCTTGAACCTAGGAGGTAGAGGTTGTAGTGAGCCGAGATCATGCCACTGCACACCAGCCTGGACCACAGAACCAGACTCCGTCAAAAAACAAACACCCAGATCTGTGAACTGACACAGTGAGAACTCACTCATCACCAAGGGGATGGTGCTAAGTTGTTCATGAGGGATATGCCCCCATGATCCAATCACCCCCCTGCCCCCGCCAGGCCTCACCTCTAACATTGAGAATCACAGTTCAACATGAGATTTGGAGGACAAACATCCAAACCGTATCACTGACCCCATTCAAAGGGACAAGATGATCAGGCTCTAGCATTTCTCATGAATGACCTGGGCAAGTCATTTGCTATCGCTGAGCCTCAGTTTTCTCTTTTATAAAGCAGGGGTTAGAAATCAGCCTCTCAGCTTGCTCAGGGAATGAAAAGAGAGGATGGGATGAGCCCTTATTAGATGTGAGTTGTCTTTGTGTTTTTTTGTTTTTAGACAGTTTCATTCTGTTACCCAGGCTGGAGTGCAGTGGTACAACCTCGGCTCACTGAAACCTCCGCCTCCCAGGTTCAAGCAATTCTCCTGCCTCTGCCTCCTGAGTAACTGTGATTACAGGCATGCGCCACCAACCCCTGCTAATTTTTCCATTTTTAGTAGATACAGGGTTTCACCATGTTGGTCAGGCTGGTCTCGAACTCCTGACCTGAAATGATTCAATCGCCTCAGCCTGCCAAAGTGCTGGGATTACAGGCGTGAGCTACCATGCCCAGTGAGCGGTGGGTTGTCTTTCTATCATCTTGAGCTAGGCTCCGGGTTAGAAGAGAAGAGGGCTGTGGCCCCAGCCTTTCCCAGTCTCCTTCCCAGAGAGTTCATAAATGCTTTCCTCCAGATGCCTTGATGCTTGCATTGCTCTCTGTGGTGATTCAAAGAACACATAAACCCAGCTCCCCAACCATCTACAGTTCCTGTGAGATCTCAGCCTGGGATGCTGTCTGGGTGTCCCAGATGCTCTAACAAGGGAAGGAGCTGGAGGGAAGTCAAGGCCCAGAAAGAGGCAGTGATTTTCCTGGAGTCCATCATGCCCTGCCCCATTTCTGAGTGCATTTTGGCCCCCCAGATGGAGGCGAAAGCCCCTTCTTCCCTCCTATCTGGGGATGTGGTTCGCCTGGGCCCGGCTACTGGCCCCATGGTATGGCATAGCCCTGCACAGCCCCCCCAGACCTGGGTACACAGACAGAACCCAGGAAGGGGACTTCTGGTGGAAGATGGAGCAGTGAGCACATGCATCGCCCCTCCCAGGAGCCCATTCCACTCACAGTAAAGGAGCAGGCGCTTCCTTCAAATTCTCAACAGGGAAGAACAAGGAGAAAACTCATCTGCAGTCAGGAAACACCCACGCATTCGTACAAGATGACAGGATGGAGTCAAGTCTTTGTTCAGACATCACCTTCTCCATGGGGCCTACCTGGGTTGGGCCCTTTATTCAAAGTGCAGCCCCCACTGCCTGGTTTTGGTTTTTTTCCATCACACTTATTATACCCTCTAATATGTCTGTGTCATTTACCCATCATATTTACTGTCTATCCCCACTAGAGCAGGGATTCAGTCTCCGCTGGGTCTCGGAGCCTAGAATAGTGCCTGGTATGGAACAGGTACTAAAAAATATAGAATGAATTAATGAATCAATCAATCAATGGTAGAGTAGGGACTGGCAAAGCAGTATGTGGAGAGGAGGGAACCATCTGCCCCAGACCTAGAAAGGGCACAGAATGAGGTGTAAAGATGAAACAGGCCTCCCGGGAAGTCTGTAATCAGAGCCAGAGCCCTTCCTCCATTGCTGAAACCATGGAACAACCATAGGTCTCCCCCGCCTTTAAGGGTGACAAATGTGAAGGTTTTTTTTTCGAAAATTGATGGCCCCAGGCCAGGTGCAGTGTGGCTCACGCCTGTAATCCTAGCACTTTGGGAGGCTGAGACAGGAGAATCAGAAGAATCACTTGAACCTGGGAGGTGGAGGTTACAGTGAACCAAGATCACACCATTGCACACCAGTCTGGGTGACAAGAGTGAACCTCTGTCTCAAGAAAAAAAAAAAAAGAGAGAAGGAAATACATTTCATAAGGTTATAGCTACTATAGTGATTTCTCTGATGGATCTGGACAAAGTAAATTGAAAATCTTCTGGAAAAGAGTCACCATTCTATTTTGAGGTGGTCAGAATACCCACATCAACAGGATTTTGGAAGAAGTTGATTCTCACCCTCATGGATGACTCTGAGGGTTCAGGTCTTTAGTGGAGAAAGTAACTGCAGATGCAGTGAAAATAATAAGAGAACTAGAACTAGAGGCGGAGCCTGAAGAAGGGATGGAATTGCTGCAATCTCAGAATCAAACTTGAACAGACGAGTTGCTTCTTATAGATGAGCAAAGTTGGTTTCTTGAGTTTCTTGACATAGAAAGTGCTCCTGGTAAAGATGCTGAGGACACTGTTGAAATGGCAACAAAGGATTTAGAATATTATATACACTAGGTAGGGTGTGCGTTATGCCTGTTGTCTCAGAACTTTGGGAGGCCATGGCGGGAGGATCCCTTGAGGCCTGAGACCAGCCTGGACAACTGAGTGAGGCCCTGTCTCTACAAAAAATTTAAAAATTAGCTGGTTATGGTGGCACATACCAAGCTACTACCTAGGAGACTGACGCAGGAAGATGACCTGAGCCCAGGAGCTTGAGTGACAGTGAGCTATCGTCATGCCACTGCACTCCAGCCTGAGCAACAGAGCAAGAGCCTGTTTCTAAAAAATAGGCTTGGTGTGGTGACTCACATCTGTAATCCCAGCATTTTGGGAGGTGGAAGAGGGAAGATCACTTAAGGCCAGGAGTTTGAGGCCAGCCTGGGCAACCTAGCGAGTTCCCATCTCAATTGTTTTAGATAAATAAAAAATAAAGTTTCAAAGATCATCAATAGAACTAAGTGTCAAAACTGGAAGTAAAGGAGGTAAGAGATCATGAATGTGAGTGGAATACTCCTCTTTCCTGGTAAAGGGTCAAAAGATAAGACCTAAAAGATTCCTAAGCGTGCACGCTGCAGAGTTACAGAGCTAAGCACCAGGAGACTAGAGCCCGGGCAGTGACAGGGCCATGCATGGAGAGTGGGCAGGGCGGGGAGGTGGGAGTGCTCAGCTCTTCCTTGGGAGCCTGCCTGCCTGCCTGCTGGCGCCTGCAGCACAGCTGAATAAAAGACAGGCAGTGTTGGTGAGCTCCCGCACAGAGGTGTGGGCGCAGCACAGGCACACCTGAGTTGTGTTTTTCTGTGTGTTCTGTGGCTGCACGCCTGGCCTGGGGAGCCTGATGGTTTAGGTCCCAGCCCAGGTTTCTGGGTCCTCCCCCAGCGCCAGCAGGAGCACTCACCAGCGGGCCTGAGCTGGGTGGGCACGGGTGCAGCAGAGCCGGAACTTCATCTGGCAGGAGTTGACCACAATGCTGTCGTTGGGGTTGAGGTTGCAGGTGCTGACGATGCCAGGGGAGTAGTAGCCTTTCATTAGCAGGTAGTTGGTGTGGGAGGCCTGGGCGGGTTTCACCTCCATGCTCCGGCGCTTGCCCCCGACGCCTTCGTCCAAGTCTTCATCTTCATCCTCGTCATCTTCCAGGCTGCCGTCCTTCCCCAAGCTAGAAGAAAATTGCCCTGGAAACCTGAGCACAGGCCAGCCGTCTGCTACTGTAGCCTGTCCCCTCCCTCGAGAGACCTCTGTGGCTGGGCCTCAGCAGTGGCCCCAGCAGCTGTGGCCACCCCAGCATCTGGCTATGCTTCATTACCAAGGCTGGGTTGTATGGCTGCCCCAGATGCATCCCCTTCCCCACCTTCCAGCGCACCCTGCTCACCCCTTGTCACATGTCCACGTCTCTGTGAGGACTGCTCCTCTTGCCCGTCTCTCAGTCCAGAAAACACCTACTTCCCCAGGAAGCCCCAGTTCTGCTGCCAGGCCCTCAGGACCAAATCCTCCCTTCTCTTCCCTGCCCCTCCCCCACCCCACTGTGCTGCATCCTTCTCTTTGGTGGATTCCCATAGCACCCGGGAGGCACCAGCAGAGGATGCCTTGGACTGGACTATAATCCCCAGTCACTCATCTGCAAAGCCTGTCCTGCAAGCTCCCAGAAGGCCCTGCTGACCCCTGCTCATCTGTGGCCAATGCCTAGCACGTGTCCAGACCCGAAATTGCGGACGCCGGGCTCTTACCTTTTGATGACCTCATTCTCCACCACTGAGCTGTCTACTACAATGATCTGCTCTGGGATCCTGATGTCCATGGAAATAAGGCCCAGAGAGAAGAGGGTCAGGATTGCCACACAATTTCCTCCAGGGCTGTCCATTGAAAAGGTCACCATGTCATTTGTGAGCTTGCTATTATGCTGGTCTCTGAAAGAGAAACGATCAGGCTCATCCAACTTGCCGGCAGCCCGCATTCTGTCCAAAAACTGGAATGACTCCATGCAGATGGTGCTTGGAAACCACCACGTAAAAATCCTACACAGACAAAAAGGAAGGGCCTGAGGGGTGGCCATGGGAAACCTTCATTTGGACAGGCTATGAGCACACCAAATCATTATGGTGAGAACTAAGTGAAACGCCCCACTTCTCCCCTAAAGCTGTCTTTCCCATCCCAAATGAAGGCGCTGCGTTCCCAGCTAGTGGTGTGCGTGTCTCTCTTCCCCGCCTGCCTGAGCATCTTCCAGGTAGAGTCCTGTCTCAGCTAACTCAATGTGGCCTCACCCAGCACTCTAGGAGGGCGCTGGCAGGCTCACCTCACCAGCGCTCACCCACACAGCTGCTGCACTAGGGATGATGAGCATGCTTTTTGTAACAACAGTCTCCGCACAAAGCCAGCCCTGGTCTCACATAGAAAGGAGGGGACATGTGTGCCTAAGCTCACTGTCTCCATGCAGTGCCTGGTGAGTCACTTCCTTGGCTCTGTCCAGAGAGCAGCATTCCACGACCCTGCTACCAGGGTTAGAGGGAGGGACCCAAGGGGCCTTCCTTGTTTGCTGACCACTACCCTCGGTTCCGATGGAGACATGCAGTCAGAGCAGTGGCTCCATGACAAATGGCCTTGTTGGACTTGGACATGTATCTCCTGCTGCCAAATCTACTTCCCAGAGGCCCGAGGGTCATTTAGGGTGAGAGTTTAGGGAGGAGAAAGTGTCTACCATCACGGGGAAGGGATGGGATCAAAGAACCGAAAGAAGAGTCTTGGTGTTGTCTCTGTGCATCTGACTACAGCCCCGTGCTGACCGGAGGGTAGGCAAGGAAAATGGCATGAAGGGGAACCATCAAGGTGGCAGCTTGGGAACATTCTGAGGGGTTTTCTCTGCATGTGGTCAGGAGGCTGATGATGCCACAGCTGCTGCCACATGAAGCCACAGTGCAAGAGCACTTCCGGAGGAGGCCTGTCTGAATGCACCTCTGCACCCCAACTCTGCACCAGCTGCTGGCGCTGCAAATGGGCTTGGGAGGCTTCCCGGGTCTCAGGGCTATGTGGAAGAGGGACTGAGGCTAAGCCCAACCAAGAGGGTGGACTTCCAGCCAGGCTACTTACTAAATGCAAAACTGATTTCACGCCACTTGATGACAGAAACAAAAATAAACTACCTGCAAAAATGGCAATGCCACCAACACAAAGATACTGCCAGTGCCCACCTTATCCCCACACCAGAAAGGAAGAGGGGGGCTGGAGGAAACCCCAGCCTGCATCTTGTGCACGAGGCTTTGAGGGGTCCCAGCTCCTACACACTCTCATGGTCCCGGATGTTTCCTTTGTTCCTCTTTACAGACAGGGCGTGGCTCAACCTCAGAGTACTCAGGGCTTCTGACAGGCACTCACCTGTAGTAGGTCTGGGATAGCTGGTACGATATTGGCACAAAGGGCAGGGCCCGGTTCTTCTTGGGGCCCAGCATGTGGTTGATCCAGCGCCGGTTGACCAAGCTCCTCTTCTGGCACTCCATGAAGGCCTTCACGAGAACGTGGTCCTTGTACTTCTGATAGAGGCAGAAAGTCTGCAACACAGTATGGCGAGGGTGAGTAGGGTTCTCCAGCCAGTCAGCGTATGTGGATGCAGAGGCTGTGACTGATGCTTTACAGAGGAAGTGACAGACTGGGGGAGGCCCAGGCTGGCATGTGTGTGTGTTAGTGTGTATGTGTATGCGGGGGGGTGCTGAGGAAGTCCACAGTCCCAGGACTCAGACCATCACGTCACACTTCCACAGACCACAAAGGACAGGGAACTGACGAGACCGGGTTTATTCACTCCAAAGCCAATTTCTTTTGGATACAAAGACAGAGAAATCAGCACAGAATCATCTGGTCGACCACGCTGTCCCTTGGCCTCCCACCCAGCCATCAGTACGTCGGGTTGGCTCTACCTTCCAGTGCATTGGATTCATGCCACCTGCCCTGGCACATCTAGCCCATGCCACCTCTGTTTCTCACCATTGTTCCCAGCTGACTGGTCTCCCTCCTTCTGCATGTCACCTCCGGCTAACCCCTGACCATTCTCCACAGCAGCCAAAATCATCCTTCGATGCCTAAATCGGACAACATATTCCTGCCCTGCCTCAAGCCCCTCGAGGACTTCCCTCTGCAGCTGCGACAACCGGTCCTTTCCAAGGACGGGGAGCACGGTGAGTGGGGCCCGCCCACCTGCCGCTCTGGCCTCACCTCCCACAACACCACCCCTTGCTCACTGCCCTCCAGCCTCCTGGGCCTTCTTACGTGTCTTGGAAAAACCCAGGCATCCTACTTTGGGCCTTCGCCCGGCCACTTCCCTAAATCTTTGCAGGACTGATTCCTCAACATTCAAGTCTCAGGCCAAATATTTCCCCTCAAATGACAAATTCTTCTCCATTGTCCTCTGTGGTCAACTGCCTCATATTATCCTGTTTTCTCCATAGCAGCTACCTGAAATGATCTCATCTGCTTACTCCTTGTTTAGAAGTCCCAGGAGAACAGAGATTCAACTCTTTTTTTGAGCCAGGGTCTCACTTTGTTGCCCAGGCTGGAGTACAGTGGCACCATCATAGCTCACTGCAGCCTCGACCTCCTGGCTCAAGCAGTCCTCCTCTTCAGCCTCCTGGGTAGCTGGGACTACAGGCACTATGTCTGATGAATTTTTGTATTTTTTGTAGAGATGGAGTTTTGCCATGTTGCCCAGGCTGGTCTTGAACTCCTGGCTTCAAGCTATCATCCCACCTCAGCCTCTCAAAGTGCTGAGATTACAGGTGTGAGCCACCACGCCTGGCCTCGATTCAACTCTTGCTGCTGCTACCCAGTGCCTAGGCAGAAGGAGGTGCCTCTGCTGGACATGCCATGGTGACTTCATGGCTCAGCCTGCTAAGTCTTGTGGACCTGGGCCCCGCCTAGTGGAAGAGCAGCTCAAAGGACTGTGCAGTCAGCAGAGTCTCTATTCCTCCAAGCTTCTGAAAAGGACAAGCAACCAGCAGTTCCTGAGTATCCAGCATCTGCCAGCCTCTGAAAGCACTCCTACAGGACTGTCTCCTCAAAAGCACCAGCCAAGAAAAATCCTTGTCATGGTCTAAGGATTTTAGGTGCTGCCCCAGGACCCTGAGTGCCAGAGGAGGCTGAGGCACGTGGACTGTAAGTGGTCCTCCGAGATCACACTGCCAGGCAGGGGTGGAACTGAGGAGAGAGGGGCAACCTCACCACTGCACCTTCCTTTCAGCAGAGGGACACAAGGGAACTGGGGACCAGCATGGTGGTCAGCTGGGGCTCTGGGGCTGCACTCAGGTGTTCCCCGGAGCTTGTCTGACTGAAGCCTGCGCAACTCTGCTTCCTCTAGACAGCACCTGTGCATCAGTCCTGGACATGCAGACCATTAGGCCTTATGGGGAAACACTCTCCATGTGATGGACGGCAGAAGGTGGAAGTGGCCATTATAGCATCATCCTTCCCCAGAGCACTGGAGAGAAGCTGCATCTCACTCCTTGTGACAAGCCTTCTGTGACTTTGCTCTTGTCTTCCATTTGAATGTAATTAGTGAATGGGTGTATTCTCATATAATGGGATAGGAGTGCTCAGGCCATATGTGGGGAGTTGGGGGGTGTGGTTTACCCACTCATGTTTCCAAGAGGCTGGGCTGTCACAGGCACAGTGAGCCAGTCTGCGGCCTTCCACTGGCTTCCCAGAACCTTGAGTTCCTCAGGGGCCTTGTGAGGTCCCCTATAGGGCTGTGACATTGCTATTGGCCTTCCGGTCCTCACTCAGGAGCCACTGAAGAAGTCACTAAAGAAGTGTCCTGCTTCCTGCTGGGGGAGGAAGGCCTCGTGGGCCAGGTGGTCTTTCTCAGATGACTTTCCATGCCCCTGGGGGTCGAGGCAGAGTAACTAGGCCTTCGGTACTACACATCAGAGCCCAGATGCCACCTGGAGATGGAACTGGAGGAGGAAAAAGCAGTGAGATAATACTGGGGACAGGCCTGGCTGGAAGGCAGGGGGCTTGGTTTTTGCCATGGGGCTGCACTTTCTGGTTTGGAGGTGGGGTATAGTGAAAAAGATCCCCCCCACATAGCCAAGTCAATTCTAAGCAAAAAGAACAAAGTGGGAGGCATCACACTACTGGACTTCAAACTATACTACAAGG
>CAUYQU010003032.1:0-102703 GCA_963574635.1 Cheracebus regulus
ATCACTTTTTAGTAATTGCATAAGCATTTTATAGATTTAAATGAAATCCTGAGCAATAGAGCAAGATTTTCGTTCTCTCTCCCTCTTTCTCTTTCTTTCTTTTTTCTCTTTTATTCTACTTCTTTCTCTCTCTTAAAAAAATAAATAAATAAATAAATAAATAAATAAAGTTTTTTTTAAAAGTAACAAGATTAAGCCAGGCTTGGTGGCTCGTGTCTGTAATCCCAGTACTTTGGGAGGCCACAGTGGGAGGATTACTTGAGCCCAGAAGTTCAAGACCAGCCTGAGCAACATAACAAGACACCACCTCTACAGAAAAATGAATGTTTTAAGTAGCCAGGCATAGTGGCACTCACCCACAATCCCAGCTAGCTGAAGCAGGAGGGTCACTTATGAACTGTGACTGTGCCACTGTACTCCAGCCTGAGTGACAGGACAAGGCCCTGTCAAGAAAGAAAAGGAAAGAAAGAGAGAGAAAGAAAGAAAGAAAGAGAAAAGAAAGAAAGAGTGCTGTAAGTTACCCACTTCACTCCTCTCAAGCTCTCCAGATACTCCTGAGCATTTCCCAGAGGCCTGCCTCCAGTGGGCCAGGAACACACCCCTCGGACTCCTCAGTTCAAATGCCACCGGGGGCTGACTATGCCAGGGTGGCCCTAGCACAGCGCTATTCTTGTGCCTCTTCTGTTTCCTTCTGTTGACCTCTCATCCACTTACCCCAAACATGGAACCTTATGCTTCACAAAACCGCTGTTGCCGGGCTGTAGACTGGTAGTGAGACCTTCCCAAAGGTACAGGAACAATAGAAAGGAAATACAACATAGCAAACAACACACAACTGCTGCTCCCCGTCCACAGCTGTTCAAGGCCCTGCCTGGACACAGCCTGCCTTCCCATGGTCAGAGAAGCTTACGGGTCTCTGTCACCAGTGGGGGAACTTCAGGCTTCCCCGGGCCTCAAAGTCTCAGCCTAATGGACCTCTGGCCACAGAGAAGGCAGAAAGCCCTTCCTTTAGCGCCCACCTCACTTTCTGCTCCAAGACGAATGCCTCCTAAAAATTTCACTCCTTTTAAGGAAGCACCACCCCGACCCTCCATGGTGTCATCTGTATGTGGGTGCTCCAGCTGCCATAATAAAGTGCCACAAAAGGAGTGACTTTAAAAATAGAAATGCATTATCTCACAATGCTGGAGGCTAGAAGTTCAAGGTCAAGGTGTTGGCAGGACTGATTCCTTCTGAGGGTTAGGAGGGAGAATCTATTCCTGGCCCCTGTGCTAGATTGTGGAGTTCGTCAGAAGTCTTTGGCATTTATTGGCATAGAATACATCACTCCAATCCCGACTCCATTGACACGTGGCTGTCTTCCATCTGTCTTCCCTCTGTGCATGTCTGTGTCTGTGTCCAAACTTCCCCTTCTTAGAAGTACGAGTCATATTGAATCAGGACCCACCTAACGACCTCATTTTAAATTTACATCCTCTGTAAAGACTCAATTTCCAATTAAGATCACATTCTAAGGCACTGGTGGTAAGGACTTCAGCATATCTTTTTGAGGAGATAATTTAACCCATAATCCCCTCTAACCCCAGCGAGAGAATCACACCATAGTCTCGTATCTATTTCTCAGTCTGAGTTACTCATTTTGAAATAGTACCTCAGCAACCACCCAGTCCTGATTCCACTCCTTCAAGCTCATTCAAGTTTCTTCTTCAGCACTCCCTCAAAAAACTCTGAAGCCCAGGTTCACCCAGGGTTACATGTTTCACACACACACATACACATGAAATGCTTTGAACAGTGTGTGACTATGTGACATTGAACAGTGACTGTGCGTATCAGGGTGTGGGGTGCTGATCACCTCTTCCTTTGCCCACGTTTTTGAATAGCAGAGGACACACATGCACAATACACTGAACAGGAGACAAAGAAGAGCTTCATCGATCCAGACAGACACTCAGCACCTCATAGCAAACCACTAATAAAACCTGGATTAGGGAGGCGGTGGCTTAAGCCTAAGGTCTAAGTGGGTCTCCCTCTTCCCACTCCAAATAAATCTTGGAGTTAACATACCACAACCATCTGTCTCTAGAGAGAGAGATGAGTGGGTTGTACAGTGGATTCCAAGTTCATGTACACAGCAAGTTTTCCACCGGCGCAATATAGGCCAACCTCAGGAGGCACCTGGAAACACAAAGGAGACCGTCACCCAGCCTAATAACTCACCGGTAGCACAGTGAGTGACCTGACCCACTTGGGTGAAGTGACTTGAAAATACCGAGCTTCGAGGAACCAGCAGAGAACTGAACAGCCGAGAGTTCAGTGTTGCACTAATGCTTCCCTGAGTGAAGACACCACGGTGGTCTAAAAACTGAAGCCTGAGGTTACAGAGAAGGTTTACTGTCTTCTCAGTTCCACCTACAATACTTGCCACCTACCATGAGCTCTTTCAATTCAACATCACACTTTCCCAACAACCCCCATTCAGTAATATCTTTATGCCCTTTTTAGAGGTAAGGAACCTAACGCCTGGAGACAGCATATAATTGGACCATGTTTCAGAGCCAATATATTTAGGGAGGAAGCCAAAACTCAATCCCACATTGGGCTGTCTGACTCCAAGCTGTGACCCACAGTGTGATCATTTCCATTTTGTGTTAATGAATGATTCATAATGATCAGGAATTCATTGGTTGTGAACTGTGTGGTTGAATTTCCTGTTATTTTCAGAGCTAGACAGATTAACTTCCAAAAGTTTATTACCGGGAGACTCTGGAAAGAAAGGAAATTTATCCAAAACGTTTTTGTGAAGATTGTACTGGAGCCCAGCCTCACACCAGGGACAGGGCTGGAGTCAGAACGCCCTTGTGGTGGCTGCCTCCACGCAAGCCAAGCTTTCTTTCCAGCTTCACAAAATAATCGTTGGCATTTGTGGCCAGGTTAACCTCAGAATAAGGGTTATCTCAGAGTTTCAGCAGCATAGGTTCTAAAAGATACAATGACAGCTTTCAGAATTATAGTTGGGAAATATATATATATATATATATATATATATATATATATATATATATTTCAAAGGATATAATTCAAAAGGATGAATCAGTTGAATCTATTTTTTAAAAAATCACAGAAAACCTTAAGAGCAGGAAAGATGACACCAAACAAGCTCTGTCAGAAGTGATTCTCTCTCCTTTGTGTGGCCACAGGGTCTTGATGGCAAGTGAAGCTTTTAGTCCCTAATGACAATAGCCACTTTGTAAATGCCACTTTTAAATCTTCTAGGTGTAAAACAAAATGATAGAATCAGACTATCTTCCACTGAAGCAAAGAAAGAAGAGTTGCCGAATTTAATAAATTTCCCGAAAACTGGTAATGTCATTCAGCAGGTAAAATAACTAGGAAAGATGAATGTGGAAACCTGCAGGCTCTCATCTCTACAAGTGAGAGGGCTGCCTGCAAGGTAGAGGCTCAGCCACCTGCAATGAGATGGTGGGAAATGCTGAGCTGAGGGAGCCACGGTCATCTGAAGGTTGAGAATAAGCATCATTGTGCAGTACACTTGCATTGGGTCAGGGTTTTTCAGGGTTTCAAGGTTTTTTAAGGAAAACTATTCTCATCCTGCATGGGCAAGGGATATCCTTCTGCTAGCCTGGGAAGTTCAGGGTAATTTCATGGTAAATATTATTGGACTCAACCACCCAAAAATCTTTATCTCAGATGTTAGGGTACTACTCTTCCCCTACCAAAGTCCTAACTTGGACATAGGAGACTGATCAAGTCTATGCATTCATTCTGCTAGCTCTCCTTAAAATTAAATCCTGGGCCTCATTTTCAGCACAATCTGAAATAAAACTGCTGAATATAAGGCTATCTTTAAGTCTTAACTATCCAATATGGTAGCCACTAGCCACCATGTGTCTAATGAAGTCTTGAAATGTGGCTATTCAGAACTGCCATATGCCAGAAGTGTAAAGTACATACTGGTCTTAAAAACTTAGTACCAAAAAGGTAACAGCACTTATTAATGAGTCTTTATATTTGTTACATATTGAAATAGTAATTTTGATATATTGGGTTAAATCAAATATATGATTGGAATTAATCTCACCTGTATCTTTTTTACTTTTCACTTTGTGGCTAATAGAAAATGTAAAATTACATATGTGGTTCATATTCTATTTCCGTGGGGGCAGCACTGCTTTAAATGCTTTGTGGGGCTTCCAGGCCTAGAGAACAGATTTGGCTAGGCTGAGGTTTTTTTCATTTCTCACGGATTCTGAAGCTGTACAAAGTCAGTCAATTCTAATTTGCATCTGTCAAAACACATAGAACTTCATAGCACCAAGAATGAACCTTAATGTATGCAAATTTTTAAAAATCATTTAAGAGGTCAAAGAATCCCAAGACAGATGCAGAATATGACAGAAGAGTCTAATTATCTTACAAATGTATGAAACCACCTCACTGAAGGCGGTGAGGGGAAAAGGTGCTGACCAGAGTGACTTTGAACTGAGTGGAGTCTGTAAGACTAAAGGCAAGGGGAACTTCACAGAAGCACTTTACTTACCTGAAAAGTTGTTTCCCATAGTGGAACAGGCTAACAATTCTGAAAGCACTATACATGTGTACTGCAAGTGAACAATTAAGTAAATGGGTGGCAGATAGCAGGAGCCAGGTTTCCCAGTATTGGAGTGGGAGGTTGCAGAGCAGTGAGGCAAGGGGAGGGGACTAGAATGACCCTCATGTGATGGGTCAGAGCTGGAGACATCAGTATGAACTCTGTTCAACTTAATACAGATATAGATGGTTACATAGCAAGATATTGATGAAACTGTGTATATGCACAGGTATTTTTTAACACATTTCCTTGCTCAGTCAGCTGAGAGTGCCTAGAAGCAACAATACCTCAGCAGCAACAAGCACATTTAGTGCCCAGATTCTGGTTTCTAATACCATATTCCAATAAAAGGAAAGAGAGCTCCTTGGAGAAATAGCTGATTTTAGGCCTGAAGTAGAAAATATATATGATGAATGTAGAGATTTCTGTCATGACAGAAAGCAAACAAGTGCTGCAATAAAAGAAAAAGGTTCATAATTATGGGGTATGTCAAAGGGATATGAAGGCCAACTGAAGGAGCTCCCAGTGGTCAAAGCTGGAACAATTTGAGTAATAAAATAAATGAAGTAGTATTGGATTATAACTCAAATCATAAAGTATCAGTGAGTCCATACTGATACAAATAAATGATTGAATGCATAAATGAGTAAGGGATAAGAGACAAATATCCTATGCCAAAGAATTTCCCAAAAAATTATGTAGTTATTCTCAAGGATATAGAGCTTAACTCCCCTACTCCATAAGTGAGGGCTGTTCACAGTGACTTTCTTTCAAAGAATACAGGATGGGAATGGGGCAGAAAGAATAACTTTACAGTGGAGAAACCTAGCAAACACTGCCTCAGGCAGGTAATCAAGTTTCACATGAACAGTGATAAACCATTTCTTAGTCAACTCAGGCTGCAATAAAAAAATACCATAGAATGGGTAGCTTAAACAACAGAAATTTATTTCTCACAATCCTCCAGATGCAAAGTCCAAGATTAAGGTAGCAGCAGGACAGGTTTGGTTTTGAGATGCAGCTGCTGTCTCATTGTAGACTCACATGACCTCTTCTTTCTGTGTGCACAGGGAGAGACAGCAAGCTCTCTAGTGTCTCTTCTTATCTGGGACCTTATAAGGGTACTAATCCCATCACAAAGGCCTCACCCCCCTAGTTATCTGCCAAAGAAATTATCTCCAAGTATCATCACATTAGGGGTTGAGCTTCAATATATGAATTTCGGAAGGGACATAAACATTCAGTTTATAACAGTCATGATGATAGCATTCCCTTGATATGTGATGAGAATGGCACTTAACCCCCACAATCTTCTTTCCAAAAATGCATAATCACAGTCTAGTTATAACAAAAACGTATGACAAATGTCCACTGAAGGACTTAGTATAAAATAACTAATACTCCTGAAAACTCCAAGGTCATTAAACAAAGTTTGAGAAACAACCACAGCCAAAAGGATCCTCAAGAGACAAGTAAATATAATGTGGTATCTTGGGTGGGAATCTGGAACAGGAAAACACCACAAGTAAAAACACAGGAAATCTGAATAGGTATGAGATTTACTAATTCTAAAAATACACTTCTGGGCACGGTGGCTCATGCCTGTAATCCCAGCACTTTGGGAGGCCAAGGTGGGCAGATCTCCTGAGGTCGGGAGTTTGAGACCAGCCTGATCAACATAGAGAAACTCCATTTCTACTAAAAATACAAGATTAGCCGGGTGTGGTGGTTCATGTCTGTAATCCCAGCTACTCGGGAGGCTGAGGCAGGAGAATTGATTGAACCTGGAAGGTGGAGGTTGCAGTGAGTCTAGATCATGCTACTGCATTCCAGCCTGGGCAACAAGAGTGGAACTCCATCTCAAACAAACAACAACAACAACAACTATATATATATATATATATACACATACCATATTAATATGATATGTTAACAATAGGGGGACACTAAGTGTGGGATATATGGGAATTCTCTCTTCATAATTTTTCTGTAAATCTAAAATAAAATTGTGCAAAAGTAAACAGTTTATTTTTTTAATATGGAAATTTAGAAATTCTTCTACAATTGTCTTTCAGAACAATGAGTGAAAATAAAAAACTTAAAGAGTTTAACAATAGTATAAACTTAAATGAAGAGAGAATTTATGAAAGTTAGAAAATGACAAAAGAACATATCCAAAATGAGACATCATAAAACAAAAGAATGGGAAATATGAAAGAGAGGGTAAGATATATAGAAGATACAGTGAAAAGGAACCACAAAAGACCCAGAATAGACAAAGCAATCTTGATTGAGAAGGGCAAAGCTGGAGGAACCACACTACCTGATTTCGAAATATACTACAAAAGCATAGTAATCAAAACAGTATAGAACTGGCTAAAATGTATATACACATAGACCAGTGGAACAGAGTAGATAGTCCAGAAATAAATCCACTCATTTACTGTCAGTTGATCTTCAACAAAGGTACCAAGCACACACAATGGGGAAAGGATAATCATTTCAATAAATCGTACTAAGAAAATTGTGTATCCACATGCAGAAGAATTAAACTGGATCCCCATCTCACACTATCTACAAGAATCAACTCAAAATAGATTAGAGACTTAAACATAAGACCTGAAGCTATAAACCTACTAGAAGGAAACATAAGGAAAAATTTCCTTGACATTGTTCCAGGTGATGGTTTTTTTGGATATGATTCCAAAAACCCAGGCAACAAAAGCAAAAATAGACAAATAGGATTGCATCAAACTAAACAGCTTTTGCACAGCAATGGAAACATAACATATATGAACAATCTACAGAATGGGAGACAATATTTGCAAACTATACATCAGATAAGGGGTTAATATCCAAAATATATAACAAACTCAAACAACTCAAGAGCAAGAAAACAAATAATTTAAACATAGACAAAGAATCTAAATAGACATTTCTCAAAAGGTGACATACAAAATGGCCAATAGGTATATGAAAAAAATGCTTAACATCACTCATCATTAGACAAATGCAATCAAAACCATAATGAGATATTATCTCATACTTCATCTGTTAGAATGGCTATTATCAAAAAGATAAAATATAACAAGTGTTGGCAAAGATTTGAAGAAAAGGGAACCCTTACACACTGATAGTGGACATGTAAATTGGTACAGCCATTATGGAAAGCAGTATGGAGGTTGCTCAAAAAATAAAAATAGAAGTATAATATGATCCAGCAATTTCACTTCTGGGTATATATCCAAAGGAAATAAAAGCAGCCTCTGAAAACACTACCAAATTTATTGCAGCATCAGTCACAATAGCCAAGATACGGGACTTATCTAACTGTCTATTAAGAAAAGAATGGATAATTAAAATGTTGTGTGCCTGTATGTGTGTATATATGATGGAATACTATACCACCTTAAAAAGGAAGAAAATCCTGCCATTTGTGACAACATGGTTGAAGCTAGAGGACATTGTGCTAAGTGAAATGAGTCAAATACTTCATGTTCTCATTTACATGTGACCTCTATGAGGTTAAATTCACAGAAGCAGAGAGTAGAATGGTGGTTGGTAGGGGCTGCCATGGAAGGGAATGGGGTAACCATATTGCTCAAAATATACAAAATTTCAGTTGTGCAAGATGAGCAAGTTCTGGAGGCCTAATGTACAGCGTGGTGACTATAGTTAATGATGTTACATTGTTCTCTTGACATTTGCTGAGAGAGTAGATCTTAAATACCCTCACCACCAAAAAGATAACCAAGTGAAGTGATGAATATGTTAACTAGTTTGATTGGGGTAAATAATTTTACAATGTGTACCTGCGTTAAAACATTTCATCATACACAATAAATATCTATAGTTTTTGTCAATCATACCTCAATAAAGCTGGTGAAAAATAAAATAAAACTAGAACTGAAAAAAAATAACTTGAGAAAGTCTAGTATGTGTGTAATTGGAAAAGAAGCAATAATTGAAGTGCTAATGGCATTAAACCAGTGATTTGAAATGTCTTAAGGACCCCAAATAGATAAATTATTTTTAAAAATTCACATCAACCAGTTGCAGTGCCTCCACCTGTAATCCTGGCTACTTGGGAGACTAAGGCAGGCGGATTGCTTGAGCTCAGGGCTATGATCCAGTGCACGGCCTGGGTGACAGAGTAAGACCTCATTTCTAAAAAAAATGTTTAAATAAAAATTAATTTAAAAAGTTCCACATCAAGCACATCATGATAAAATAGCTGGAAGCCAAAAATGGGGAAAATTGTGAATGTACCTAAAAAACAAAGACTAATTGTCTTCAAAAGAATAACAATTAGAAATTATAAATAATTTCTCCACAGAAAAAAACAGACAACAGATACTGAGATATTTTTAAGTGCTGAAAGAAACCAACAACCTAGAATCATGTACTATGAAGGCTATTTGCGGAAAATATCATTCAAGGATAACAGTAAAATAAAACCATATTTATAAAAACAACAGAAATAATTTGTTATTTGAAAACCTTCACTAGGTTAAAATGGACCTAGATGGAAGCTCTAAGATGCAAGAAGGAATGAACAAAAATAAATGGTAAATATGTAGATAAATATGAATGTATACTAAATGTGTAAAACAATAATAACAACGTCTTGATAGGTCTTAAATGTACAAAGAAGTAAAATGCACAAAAATGATAGTATATAAACTACAATAGACAGCAAATGAAGTTATGGTTTAAAAAAATTCTTGCATTGTCCAACAACAGGATAGCACATACTAGACTCGGATAAATTTAAAGTGCATGCTGTAATTTATAGGGTACCTCAGACCTAGTAAAAGAGTACATAACTTCCAGGATAATAGAGGGAGGAAATGAAATATGAAAAGATAATCAGCCCAAAAACAAGTTATGGAGAAGATGAAAAGAAACAGAGGAGACAAATAGAAAGTACATGATGAGATGATAGATTTAAACCCAAATATATTTGCAGTTAGATATAAATGCACTAAGTGCCACAATTCAAAGGCAAAGATTGTCTGACTGTTTTTTGTTTGTTTTTTGTTTTTTATTTGTTTGTTTTTTGAGACAGAGTCTCACTCTGTCTTCCAGGCTGGAGTGCAGTAGCACAATCTCGCCTCACTGTAAACTTCACCTCCTGGCTTCAAGCAATTTTCATGTCTCAGCCTCCTGAGTAGCCGAGATTACAGGCCTGCATGACCACATCCAGCTAATTTTTGTATTTTTAGTAGAGATGAGTTTTTGCCATGTTAGCCAGGCTGGTCTCGAACTCCTGACCACAAGTGATCCACCTGCCTCAGCCTCCAAAGTGCTGGGATTACAGGTGTGAGCCACTGCATCTGGCCCTCACTGATTTTTTTTTTTTGAAGGATGTGCTGTTTACAAGAAATATCTAAAATAAAAGGATACAGATAGTTTGTAAGTAAAAAGATGGAGAAAGAGATATCACACAAACACTCTGCCCTCCCCCAAAACTTGGATAGTTATATTATTAGAAAAAGTAGACTTTAAGGCAAAAAGCATTCATAAAGATAGAAGCTTAATAATAGAAGGTTAGATTCAAGAGGAAGTTATAAAATTCTAAATTTGTAGTCACCTAATATAAAGCAAAAGTTAACCAAACTAAAAGAAAAAATAGACAAATCCAAAATCATTATATTTTCAATAAAGCTCTCAGTAACTGACAAAGTGAAGACATAAAAAGTCAGTATGGACATGGAATATTTGAAAATATAATCAGAAAACCTGGCATAATAATATTCAAAGAATACTAAAACCAAAAATTATAGAATATATATATATAGATATTTAAATACACCAAAAAATTTTCCCAAAAAATTGTTGAAACTATGCAACATATAGTTTCTAACTACATTTTAGTTTAGCTATAAATTAGTGTCAAAAAGATAACCAAAATATTACAGTCTTGGAGAAGTGAGCTGCTGGCCCCAATCCCAAGGTCGATCCTGAAGAAACTAGAGAGAAAACTATGAGAATCCTTAAGGTTACAGGGGGTGTTATAATGTGTGGTCATTGGGTATATACATGTGTGTATATATACATGTTTGTACTCCTACCTCTATCTTCTGAGAGGGCTCAGAGCAATGATACTTGTAACAATGAGCACTTCCAGGGCCTAGACCTTGGTTTTGAAACTTTTGTAGAAATGACCCAGGGCTAAGTCAGGATAAAATGAGCCTAAAATATATTTTTGCTTCAAAAAGTGAGAATTCTCAATGAATGATCAATATACACCAAAAGAACACAGAAAGCAGCTGACAGGGCTCCTACTGGCTAAATAGGGGAAAATATAAGCATCAAAATAATAAGAATGAACCATAGCACATTTAATAAAATAGAAATCCATGATTTTATACTGATACAAAGAAAGAAAGAAATGAACAAAGAAAGCTCTTCCTTACAGTCAATTGCCAAATGGCACATTTAAAAAAAATGAGGAACCACCATTTGGAAACCACTATAGATGTGAATGATTCACACAGGAGTGGAGAATGGGATGCCAAGGCTGTAGTTGATGAGGGCTAGGATATCTGCATCATCCCAGAACACTTCCAAATATGGTTACAAAATGGGGAAACAATTTAAGGAAGAGAAACCTGGCAGAGCCCAAACCAAGTCAGCATCACCTGTGGTGGAACAGGTCCACGTGCTGACAGTATTCAACACCATGAGATGCTTCGTCTCTGAGGCAATCCCCCATGATTTGCAGGGTCTGAGGAAAAATCAGGGGGACCAAGGTAAGATCATCCTAGAATGTCAGCCCTGCAATCCCTGAAACCATCCAGGACATGAAAGACTGGAATACACTGTGATTTTGGAATGTTAAACCAATTTTGACCATACTCCTAGAATAAATCATATATGCTTTTTCTTCTGTTAAATTTATTTTAGGGAGGGTGTGTGTGTGTGTGTGTGTTCTTTAAAACAAAATTGGTATGTGAAGTTCTTAAGTTCCTGAGACCAATTTTTGTGAGTTCGTAATTTGCTCTTTCATTTTCTTTTATGTATTAATTTACTGACAAAACTGTTTCATTAATTCTGATCAAATTTATCAACCTTTTCTAATTCACCCTTTTTAAAAGTTTTAAAAATATTCACCTAAGTGCTTCACTTCACATTTCAAAGCTTTATTTTGGATGTTTAGGTCCTTAATCCACCTGGAGTTGACTTTTTTTTTTTTTCAAATGATTTATTTTGAAATGACTTTCAACCTAAAGAAAAAATGCTGGAAGGATACAAAGAACCTCTTCACCTAGATAGTCACCAGTTAGTAACATTTTGTTGCATGTATTCCAATGCTGTTTATTTATTCCCATTAGCAATATTCCTTTTTCTGAACTGTTTTGAGAGCAAGCGACAGGTATGATGTCTCGTCACTCTAAAAACTCTAGTACGGGTTGCCCCCAAACAAGGACACTTTCTTCTATAATCAGCATACAATTCTCCAATCAGGAAATCAACACTGGTGCAAAACTAATGCCTAACTTACAGACCTCATTCAAATTTTGCTAACTGTTCCAACAATATCTCTGTCCTTTCTTGTTTGGAATCTTATACAGGAATAGAGGTTGCATTTAGTTGTCATCCCCCTTCCAGTTGGTTCAGTGTGAGTGGAGACCACATAGACTTAACCTTTGTCATAAATCAATGAATTGTGCATGCTTGCTTTGTGCGTTTTTCTGAGTGTATGTTTCATAATAAAAATATTGATTTTTTAAAAAATAAAGTGTTGTTTTTAAGACAAAATTTAATCACACTTCTACATTTCAAATGTAGCATTTGCTCCTGGAATTCAAATTTCTGCATTAAAATCCAATTCAATTTTTTTTTTTTTTTTTTTTTTTTTTTTTTTTTTTTTTTGAGACAGAGTCTTCCCTGTTGCTTAGGCTGGAGCGCAGTGGCATGATTCTCAGCTCACTGCAACCTCCGCCTCCTGGGTTCAAGTGATTCTCCTGTCTCAGACTCCTGAGTAGCTGGGATTACAGGTGCCCACAACCACACCTGGCTAATTTTTGTACTTTTTGTAGAGATGGCGTTTTGCCATGTTGGCCAGGCTGGTCTTGTACTCCCGAGCTCAGGTGATCCTTGGCATTGGCCTCCTAAAGTGATGGGATTACAATCGTGACCACAGTGCCAAGCCAGCAAAGCGTTGAAGTCTCAACTAGTTTTGTAAAGAGTCTGAAGACCAGAGAGTAAAAAAGATCACCTTACCAAGTAGCAGACGCAAGGGTAGACCCAGGCCTCCCAAAGTGTATTTTTATTAGGACCCCTACCAATGTATATACCTCCACAAAAATCTCCTTCCTCTCCTAATCCATATGATTGTTTAAATATGGTATAGTTCTATCATTTTAATGAAGTTATGTACATATAAATTCTCACATTTTGATTAAAGGTTTTAGTTGAAGATATTAAAATGGCTAACTAAATTTATGAGAGCGATGTATTGCTAGACCAATCTATTCTAATAGAGCAGCGGATTTTCTTTTATGGAGTTTTGCTCTTGTTGCCCAGGCTGGAGTGTAATGGCGCAGTGATCTCAACTCACTGCAACCTCCACCTCCCGGGTTCAAGCATTCTCCTGCCTCAGCCTCCCGGGTAGCTGGGATTACAGGCGCCCACCACCACGCTCAGCTAATTTTTTGTATTTTTAGTAGAGACAGGGTTTCACCATGTTGGCCAGACTGGTCTCGAACTCCTGACCTCCGGTGATACTCGCCTCGACCTCCCAAAGTGCTGGGATTACAGGTGTGAGCCACCGCACCAGACCGCGGATTTTTTTTCTGACTAGAAGGCAGAGATGGAATTTCCTAGTGGCCTTGACAACTGCTTTTGCAAATAATTTCAAAGGGTTGTCGAGATGGCAGCTCTGGAAAGCCGACCCATGATGAATTCATAGCAGGAGCTGGGGAATCAACGGGCATACTGCTCAGCCAGACTGGGGCTGCAGCGGCATGAACTGAGAAAGGAAGCTGGTGCCCACCAGGCTTAAAATTAGGCATAGTCTCTTCCTGGCCGTTCTAAAGATAAGGAGTTTTGCATATTTATTGCCTTAATTACGCAGACTTACTTTTGGGGTTAGTTGGCTCAATTCAACATGCAGATCCGAACAGCACCAGCGACTTGTTCCCTCTCCCGAACTGCATGTTTCTTTAAACAAAATTGCTTATCAAAAAGAAATACGTTCTTTGCAAGAAGTTGACTTATAACAAGCACTCTTGCACGGATTTTATACTTTGTGCATGTCCACTCCTAATTCCATTCACAGAATTCTAAAAATCTCTAGTTCACAAAATTTCAAAGGTGAAAACAGCCTTGGAAATTACTTCACAGTCCACTCTCCTTCATTTTCCAGAGAGTGGTGGGGGTCAGTCTGTGAGCTGGGTTTCCCCGCCCTTTTTCACTGCTCTTCCCACTGTACCTTCAACTTCAAATACGATGTGAGACGAGCTTTTCACATTAATAAAAGAGGGAACGTTCTCCAAAGCCCCCTCCAACCATGGATGCTTCCCTCAGCGTGCGTTGACAAACATGGATTGCAATATCCTTTAATTAAAGAACTAGGAAGAATCAACCCTGCATGGAGCCTTGACTGCAGAACGACCTGTAATTTAAAAGATAAGAAATGTTTTAAAAAGAAAATATCGTGAGCATCTATCTACCGGGAAAATCATTTACGTAGAGTACTAACTCGGCTCGCCTGTCTTCTTCACTTTAAACAAGACTCATGCCCATGAGGGGAGGTTGGGACGCCTAGGGAGGAAAGTGAAGCGAGGAAATAGTCAGCAGGGTTCCCTCCCGGGGTGGGGCTGTGCGGCGCAGCCGAGTCCCAGGAGCAAGACCTGGACCCGCCCGGGGCGCGGCGCGGGCGGCTGTGCGCAGGCGCAGGAGCTCCCCCGGCTTCACTGAGGCCCTCAGCCCTTCCTCCTCCACAGCCCCAGCCCCCGCGCTCAGGGTTGTAGGGGAGAGGTTGGAGAGGATCCCACGGCACCCTCAGATCACGATGTTGTGAAGATCCCGAGTGGGTAAGCAGGAGAAAGGCAAGGACGTTGAGGGCAAAAACCTTAAGCCACCCCCAAGCCCGTGTTCAGCACGGGTCTGAACGAGGTGGGGGGCCCTCAGCTGTTGACCATGTCCAGGAAAGCTGGGCCGGCCCCACGCGCAACCCCGACGGGGAGCGGAGCCGTGGGCGGGGCCGGGTGGGCCATCCCCCCGAGGCTCCGCCCCTCGGAAAGCCTCCCTCCCTGCCATTGGAAGATGGCGAGGGCGGGTCCAAGAAACGCCCCCCTCTCACCACCAGCCCCCGCCCCGCCCCCGTCCGCCCACGTTTTCGGCTCTTCCAGTAGCCTCCGAGCGCGCGGAAAGGAAACACCCGGGGCCGCCACCGTGCCACCGGACGCCGGAAGGCGAGCCCCCCAACAGCCCCGCCCGCAAACCGGTGACATCACCAGGGGCGGGGCGACGTGGCTCCGCCCGCAGAGCCAGGGCGGCTGCACCGGAGTCTGCGGCTCCTGTGGGACGTGGGTAAGGGGCCGCACATTGCAGACAGCTCACGTCACCGAGTGCTGCAGTAGGACCCCCGCGACTCCCCCTCAGCCCCTCAGTCTCCACAGCCTGTCCTACCCGCCTTTATTTTGCCCCTTTCTCCCCCTTTCTCTGTGCATCTCCAAATGTCTGAGTATGTGGCCAGCAAGATTGGCCCAAGAGGGCACGCTGCCTGGAGAAGCAAATTCAACGCTTCTCCTTAATCCGTCTGCATTTCTACAGTTTGACAGCTTAACGTCCTCTAGTGAAGTTTGGCAAAATTTGGGGGGTTGTTTTTATTTTTTTCTCCCACAGGTTTAAGGATTAAAGGTGGCCAATGCTTTCTTTAGCATTTTATTAAAGAGGCTACAATTTAGCCTTTTAAAATTTCTTTTAGTTGCAGAAGAAGGGAAGAAAACCACAGCTTAACCGCGTTTAGAAAGGAAATAGCCCTATTAATTTTTCCATGTTGACTCAAGCTGTCGTCGACAGCACCTTGCACCCAGCACAAACCCAGCTGCAGAAGTATTTTGTTGCGGCGTAGGCTACACTTACACAGTGTCTGTGCCTGAGCATCGAACGACATTGCAGGTGTGTGTGGATCCGGGTGTGCGTGTGCGTACGTGATGTACGTGTGTGCGTGTGGGTACGTGTGTGTGTAGCCCAACAAATAACCCCAAGAGGCGCATCAGGATTAGAAAGAAGTCCGCACACTAGCGCTTGCCTTGGAAATTTCCTAAAGCGCTGCGAGTTGGTAAATCACTAGTATCCGAAAATTGTCTTATCAGAGGCTCCTTCCCCGGTGCCCTACTCGCCCCCTAAAACAGGTGTCGCTGTGTCCCGTGAAGCGAACTGTGGCCCACTGGGGCGTCGAAGGTGGTGAAATTCACAGAGGGCCTGCGGTGTATATTTCTGGGGCCCCACGTGTGCAGACCAAGCCCCCGGCCTGGGCGTGTGCGCGAGCTCGCGTGCCTTGTGGGCGGGCGGGTATGGGGGCGCTCGGCGCGGCTGGCGGGTGTGCGCGCGCGCGCGCGTGAGCGCGAGTGTGTGTGTGTGTGTGTGTGTGTGTGTGTGCGCTCGTGCGGGGGGCCGGGCTGTGTGCTCACGCGCTCCAGGCTGCGCCCAGAGCTCAGCTGCTGGGTTGGAGGAAAGGAGGGTAGGCAAGCGCAGGGGGCGGGCGGCCGAGGAGGGCTTTCGAATTAATCGAGCTAGCTTAGCTGTTTTTCTCTCTCCCGCTCCTTTAACTCCCCCGCCTGCAACGCAGAGAGAGGGCTGGATTCTTTGTGGTGCTGATGGAGGAGGGGGAGCAGGTTGAAACAATCGAGTGGGCGCGCCAGGACTCCCCAGCTCCTGGCGGGGAAAGGAGGGGGAGCCCCTGTTCTGCGCAGGGAGGGGGCGGGGTTGGGGGGCCCCCGGAACCAGGAAGAGGCAGGGGTGACCGCGAGAGTGGGGAACTGGTCACCCTCGGGAGGCAAGGTTTCGTTCAGATCGCACATTAATTGTAGATATCTGATTAATTTCAGCTTCTGATGACTATAAATGGCGATTCTCTACCAAGGTGTCTATATTAAAAAAAAAAATCATTCCGTGTCATCCCCCACGTCAGGCCTGCTCGTGGGCGTGAGGCTGTACTTCCTCCGCCCCCTCCTAATGGAGTGAACCATTCCCAGCTCTTCCCCCCCCAGCCTCTCTCTCTCTCTCTCTCTCTCTCTCTCCCGCTCTCTCTCTCTCTCTCTCTCTCTCTCTCTCTCTCTCTCTCTCTCTTTCTGTCTCTTCCTCGCTCCCTCTTTCTCTCCTCCCTCTGCCTTCCCCGTGCATAAAGTCTCCGTCGCTCCCGGAACTTGTTGGCAATGCCTATTTTTCGGCTTTCCCCCGCGTTCTCTAAACTAACTATTTAAAGGTCTGCGGTCGCAAATGGTTTGACTAAACGTAGGATGGGACTTAAGTTGAACGGCAGATATACTTCACTGATCCTCGCGGTGCAAATAGGTAAGTGGCCGCTCAGCCCGGTTGGAGGCTGGAGGCGGGAGGCAGTCTGCCCGGCCGGAGGCGCGGAGGGGGACCTGCGGCCCGCGGCCACCCCAGGGTGCGGAGAAGCCGGCAAACCCCTGAGGGTGGGGGCATCAGCTCCTGGGGACTTGCGCGTCCCAGTTCGGTTTTTCCTAAAGCTGTAGATTCCAAATGTTCGCCAGGAAATGTGTGCAGCCGGACGTTTTCTGGACAGCGGTTTCCCCCCTTTTTTCCAAAGCACACATCCATTTTTGTTTCCCTTTCTAGGTTTAGACCAGGTTTGGTGCGGTCTGGGGCAATGTACTGGCCCCTGCGATACTGCAAGATATTATTTTGAAGGGTCGAAAGGTGAATGTAGGAACAAAATGGCTAGGCAGCCAGGACTGGAAAGTTTATGTGCAGAAAGCAAAGATATTCCAGGGCTCAGACTGCTGCATTTTAGAACTTTGTCATTCTCCCGCCCCTCCTCCCCCCCCCCCAATCCTAGCTGCAGCGTTTGCACGGGCACCGCAGACCGGGCTGGTGGGCAAATCGAGAGTAATAGGGAACTCCAGATCATATATTGTAATATGCTTACCATTGAAGAGGATGAATTCAGCCAAATATACGTAGATATACTTTTGTAGACGCATTTGCCTGCTACTTTACACATTGATATCTGTATTTTATATATAGGAAAGGGTTAAGAAGTGTTTGCAATATGTCATGTCGGTGTTCGTTATTTTTGTTTGGGGTTGGTTGTGGGAGGATTTATTTAGTCCCCATTTTATGGTAAGGAATGTTGAGTCGTTGTTACACTGTCAAGGGTCTTTTTAAAGTTCACATTTTTTTCCATCCAGAATGAAGCAAAGGTATAGGACAGGGCACTAGAAAACCCCCCTTCTCTGACGCTGGGTCGGAACATTAATTAACCTGGCCTAAAAGTGAAAGTGAAGCAGGTTATTAATAGAATGGACAAAGGGAGGGAAAAAAAGAAACTCCTGAAACAGAATTGTTACCTCCTAGCAGTTCAGGCTGTGGCATTCTTTGCAGACAAATCCTTGCAGTACTGGGGGGAGGGGGTGCTTTAGGTAATTGGTTTGGGGCAAGAAAGGAGAATGCATAACATGTTTTTTCCATAAGAAATGTGGAGAAAACAAGGTTTGGAGTTCTCAGGGCATTAAAATGGATTTTTTGCTGTGGGCTTTTATGCAACTGACATGATTTTCTTTTGCAGAAACATTATTAGGATTTTAGAGGGTGTGAATGCAGGATGTTGGTGTTTTTCTTTAATTCTAAAAAATGACAATGCTTTAAATCTGGTTGTTTTACATCTTTTACAATAGTGAAAAGAGCTTGCTATAAATAATATTTCTAATGCAGCAAATTTCTTAAATGTTGGAAATAAGCTAATGTGGCATTTTGCAATAAACCTTTTAGTTTTTAGAGAGCAGGAGACAGAGTTGTTTTTGAGACAGAAATTTTAATCGGAGAAGATTTGGGACTCTGTTTTCCCTATAGGAAATAACCTTACTTTGAGAGGTTTGGAGAAAAGGAAAAAAAAAAAAAAAAAAAAAAAAAAAAAAAAAAAAAAAAAAAACAGTGGTCATGTCTGAGGACTGCGTTTTGAACACATTAATCTCGATTGAAAAATGACTATTTGTTGGCTGTGAAATTTAAATTGAGCGTATTTGTTCCCGAATGTCTGCCCTTTCCTGCACCAGAGCTTCGGTCTTTACTAATTCATGGCTGGGAGCTGTCCCAAATCATTGACATTTGGCCAGAAAAGTGGGGGTTGGGAGGGGCAGGGAGGTAGAAGAGTGTGGTGAACGCGAAAGGAGATGCAGCTGGAGGAAGTTCGGAATGAATGAAAGGTCGAACGAATGAATGAACGGATGGAAACTGAAAATGAAGGGGACGGCAGAGAGGACAGGGAAGGAGCCAGGGTCACCCGCCAGAGCCTCAGCTAAGCGGGGTTCGGGAAGGACAGCGAGGGACACAGGACTGCGACCTACTGGCACACGTGCGCCTGCAAAATCCGTCCCTCTCGCAGCCTCCCGGCCTCTCAGAGAAGGCTAGAGTCCAAGGAGTCACAGTTGCAAAAGACAGAAATGTTCACGACTTCTTATTTTACACACGCACACACTCACACATGCGCGGTGTGCAGGGTCTTCTCCAGCAGCGCCTGGGAAGATAACGTGACGAGAGCGCTCCCGCCCCCTGCGAGCCCCAATTCCCCTTTAAAAAAGTCAATGCATTTTAGGGGCTTCTTTCGCCACTGAGTTTTGGGGGTGTAGGTAAGGATTGAGGAGAGACGTGGACAGGGAGATTGGACTTTATTTTATTTCGTTTCTTCACATCAAAGCTGTATTTATGACATGCGTTATAGAGGAAGATGTGTGGGGTTTGTTTCCATTTCGAACGAGTTATAACAAAGATTCGTTTATTCTTAAGATTTTTACTTCAGTGTTCGATTTGTTAGTATTGTCGTCGCAAGGGTATTTAATTTTCGGCGTAAGGTGAACGGGGAGGTTTAAGAAGGGTTTACGTATCTGCCCCAGCGGAGGTCGAAGTTAACCTTGGTCCCTTCCCCAGCGCTTCCCGTTCCGGATTAAAAAGCGCAAGGCCCGCCTCGCTCTTCCTGCAGCAATCTGCAAACGGTACGCTCTCGCAGACTGCTACGGGTTCGGTCACCTTCCTCTTCGGCGCCCGGCCCGGCGATCGGTGACAGGCGGCCGCGTGGCGGGCCGGGAGAGTGAGGTGTCCGGTCCTCCCGGGACATATTCACACACAGACGCAGCCGCCAGAACGCTGCCGAGGACCAGGCCGGCGCCCAGGGTCGTGGGCACCAGTGCGGATTTCGATTTTAAGATGTACCACTCTTTCCCCGCCCTAACGGCGTAGATCTGTGCTTCTCTGGCGCCCTCCCCGCGCACGGGGTGCTTTGGGCCGCTAGGTACTCAGCCTCCAACCAGGTTCGTCGGCCTCAGGGTGGGAAGAGAAGGCCACCGCCGCGCGCCCACAGCCTGGAGCCAGTTTCTCCAGTCCCGCGCCTCGGGGTTTGGCCGCCCTGAGGCCAAGGGCTGGGACCTTCGTGCCGCCAGCGTTTCCTCCTCCTCCTCTGCCCCCGCTCAGCTTTTATCCCTGCCCGCTCTCTGCCGGTAGCCCTGAGCTGGGGCCGGGAGCACAGGCGGCGGTGAGCTGGCTCTCAGCAGCCGGGCTGGGACCTAGAAAAGAACAGCCTCTCCAGGCTGCTGTCCCGAGTGGAGGCGGGCTTTTCGGCGGGCGGGTAGGTTATTAAGGGTGTGTAGGGA
This sequence comes from Cheracebus regulus, assembly GCA_963574635.1. Lineage (NCBI taxonomy): Eukaryota > Metazoa > Chordata > Mammalia > Primates > Pitheciidae > Cheracebus > Cheracebus regulus. The sequence continues at coordinate 20,458 of CAUYQU010003032.1, forward strand.
GCTGAGTGGCGGACAGAGGAGGAGGAGAGGAGGCTCGAGGCCCGTGGATTTGGCCTTTGCGGTGGTGATCAGGCAAACTCTTCCGTGACCCCGCCCGGCCTCCGGCATTGTCCGCTCCAGACCCTTCGTCACCCGCACCTAGTCTCAGGACCCCTAGGCTGCCCTCTTTTCAGTGGGGCGGGAGAGGGTGCCTCCGAGGGTCTCACTCGGAATTCAGAATCCACGGTAGGCAATCGGTTTTATAATGAAACAATCCATTCCGGTGACTGCTGGTGGCTTCCCGGGACTCTATTCGTTCATTCATTCAGCAGTGTTTGCTGAGCGCCCACCAAGGACCGAGCGCCAAGCTTGAGGCTTTTTCTGGTGATGTGGCGTTGGGTTCAGCTGCGTGACCCCACGCCCCGCGGTCTCCCCACCCCGTTCTCGCCCCCGCACGCTGCAGCCCAGACCCCTTCTGTCACCTCAACATGGAAGATCGCCTTGCGAAAGCTGTGACAAGGGCTTGCTGGGGAAGTGTTGGGAGACGAAGGAGGGAGTGAGGAGAAAGAGAAATAAAAGAGATGAGGGAGGTGAGAAGAGGGGGCGATGGAAACAGAAAAAGATATGGAGCGAGATGCGGGAGGGAGCTGGAGGAAAGAAATGGACTCACCTACCTCCCACCCACCCACACCTGCTCACACACTGACAATCTGCACTAGACGCGGCGCTACAGGTCGGGCATTCCTGGGTCAAGTCTTTTATTCACCTTTATCACTGGCGCGCCCCGAGGCTGGGCGTTGGGGGAGGCCGCCCGCGGTGAGGAGGCCGCGCGGAGCCTGAGTTGCCAAGGCGGGCATTGGGGCGGCGGAGCGGAGTCGTGGCTCTGCTGACCGGTGTCCCCTCCTCCCCGCAGCGTATCTGGTGCAGGCCGTGAGAGCAGCGGGCAAGTGCGATGCGGTCTTCAAGGGCTTTTCGGACTGTTTGCTCAAGCTGGGCGACAGCATGGCCAACTACCCGCAGGGCCTGGACGACAAGACGAACATCAAGACCGTGTGCACGTAAGTGTCCTCTCTGGCCGGCTGGGCTTCGGTTTGGGGGGCGCTGCTGAGGTCAGAGGCCCGCCTGCGCTCAGGGTTCAGCGTCAGCGCGAATCCGAATCCGCTCCCTCTTGCCTTCTGGCTCCCTGCTCCAGGCCTAGGACCAGGCTCCCGGGTTAGAACCTGCACTTCCCAAGGGGATCTCACAGGCTAGTGTGTGATATAGAGGAGGATCCTGCAATATAGACCTCATGGGGGTGCACAGAGGTGCGCAAGTCCAACTTGCTGGTACCCAGGGCAAGGGGCATGGAGAGTTGTCACCAGTTCTTGGTGCTGCAAAATCTCTCTGCCTTGAAGTAATTTGTCATTCTTTCCTCTTGCTTGAAAGAGTGACCTGCCACGTATTCTATGAAGAACATTTGGCTTGGATTTGAGGAGTGTTTGGGGTAATACTATATTTGCCTGAAGGGAAAGTTACTCATCTCTTCTGCTCATTTCCCTTGATAAACCCCCCTCTAATACACACCAAGGAAATGCCGGTACAGCAAGAAAACACGGGTCTCCCCGTTTCTAGGAGAGAAGCTGAAACAGTATCTTATTGTGTGCCAGTGACTTTACCCAAAGAGAGTAAGTCCAAGTGATGGTCCAGTGACAGTCACTGTTGAGTTTATAGCAAATTCCAAGGTTTGGGATAGCCACCCTCCTGGTTTCCCTTGCCCCTTTGCATATCTGCACAGGCTCCCCAGACTTGGACAGCTTCAAAGGTAAAGAGAGATGGGTAGGAGTTCCTAGCCAGGCCCACTGGTGTTTTCTCAGAGCTTGGCTGGAAAGCACTGCTCCCACTGGCAATAAGGTAACCAGCAGAGCCCTAGTGCAGTGGACCTGCAGCAATTTAGCTGCTGCAGACCTTAGAAATGGCCCCATCCTCTGCAACACACACTCTTTTATTTTGCAGAAATCATCTGTGTTCCCCCAACCCCAATAATAACTCTTCCAATAAAGCCAAGGCAAGTTGTGTCCTTTATTCCCTGAGGTTACAGTGACCATTTTCTATGCCATCATTTGTATACTATGAAGTCTTTCCACTCTCGCGAACTGGGGCAAAGGGGCCTGGTGGAAGGAGGGATGTTTGTTTAGGTTTTAATAAATTAAATGGGTTCCAATTTGGCTACTCTCTTTCCTAAATGCTCCAGTGCCTACTAGTAGCCAAAGCAGCTAAGTGGCTAGTCTTTCCTATCCTGAAAGTGACAAAGGCATTTAATTCTAAAAGTCTGGTGATGGATAAGAATGTATCTATAAGGATAACAAAAGGTTGCTCATAGAGCAGCTCCCAAATCCTCTGTCAATTGCCGGAACTTGTTTATTCCAAGCTATTTTAATTTTTAAGCAGAACTTTGGTCTTGGAAAACAGGAAAGTGAGAACTCCTCCCTGAGGTCACAGGCCACAGCTAGGTCCTGGCTCCACTCAGTTGGGGGAACTGGTTGCTGAACACCTAGCTGAAGCCCACCTCTGCCCAACCCCAGGTGGAATCTGTCTTTCTCTACCAGGTCCCTCAGCACCCTGTCCCCATCTGTGCATGCATAAAGAAAAGAGCAATTTAGGCATCCTTTACCAGATGCAATTCCACAGACGCTCTACAGGAGAGCTGTACTCTCTGGGCCTCTTGATACCCAAATTTTGCTGTTTCTTACAAGTTCAGAAACCTGGAAACCCTATGCCGCAGTCCCTCTAGTCCTCATAAATCAACACAGTGTCTGCCTTCAACGTGCTTACAGTCCAGGCAGCCAACAGAAGGAAGAGAGAGGAGAAAATACAACCCAACTGTGTGGAGGGCAGGCGCCAGTGACCTGGTGCTCTGGGCCCAGGGGAGGCGGGGGCCAGCCCGGAGTTAGAGAGAGGCACAGAGCGACCTAGCTCTGAAAGGAGACAGCGCCCCAGTAATCGATCACGGGTTGGAATTATATTTAGTCTGAGGATCTATTTTGGGTTTTGAGAAGAAAGGGGGACAATCAAAAGGGCCAGGTTGGATGAAGGTTGTGGGGGCGGGTCTAGGAGCTGAGCCTGGGAGGAGGAAGTGGTTGAGTTAGGCGCAGGGCTCCGGGAACTGACAGCAAGAGGAGGACGGAGTGTGGGGGAGTCCTCGAGGGTTAGCTGCGGTGGCACCGGGCCCTCTCCGCAGTTCCAGCCTTGGGGGCTGGCGCTCTGAAGGCTGTAGGGAGGAAGCCCCAGGGCGCCCAAGTCCACGGAAAAGACTGGGGAGGTTGAAAGAGGAGGGACCCAACTCTCAGGCCTAGGGCACTGGGATTTGCAAGAGCAGATGAAGGCTACGAAGCAGGGCCCAGGTGCCCGGCCGCTAACACTCACCGACCGCGGAGGGGAGGGAGGCAAGCAAGAATCTCCAGGCGGAATCCGAGCGGGGGGACTGTGGAGACCGGGGGCGGGGAGGAAGAGGAAGTGAGGAACAGAAGAGAGGAAAGCAGACGGAATGGAAAAGCAAAGAAAGGGAAAATCAGGAGAACGGAAAACAAAAGGAAGAGGTAGTGGGTGGAGGGAGAGAATGAGGGCGAAGGCGAGAGTGCCGCGGCGTGGAGAAGGAGGGAGACCGAGGAGCTAGGGGGAGAAGAATGTAAGAAGCCCGGAGGGGAGGGCGGTGCTCAGAGGTAGTAACCCGTATTGCAAGCTAAGAAGCATTAATGGGCGGCAGCTTGCGAGGCTTAGCTCTGTTTTCCTAGCTTTCCCCTAGGAGGGCGAGCAATCTGTTTGCGGAGGCCGAGGTGCCAGCGCGCCGCAGCGGGTGCACGACCCCGCTCCCGGCTGCCGGGTCCTTTCCAGGCATCTGGGAGGGAAAACCAGGCAGGAGGGGGCGCCCCCCGCCACACACACACACACACACACACACACACACACACGCCCGCTTTAGACAGGCGCTTCTGGGATGAGCGGAGGTCCGGCGAGTCCCGACCTCTCGCAGCCCAGGGGCCGGGGAGGTGAAGAGGAGGTAGGGAGGGGACACCCTGGGCAGTTTGAAGGGCCGCGAGAGGGGAGGCGCTGGGGCGCAGGCTCGGGGTCCTCCAGGCTCCCCAGGTGAACCTACTTCTTCTGTTTTGTTCTGTTCCTCACCAGATACTGGGAGGACTTCCACAGCTGCACGGTCACAGCCCTTACGGATTGCCAGGAAGGGGCGAAAGATATGTGGGATAAACTGAGAAAAGAATCCAAAAACCTCAACATCCAAGGCAGCTTATTCGAACTCTGCGGCAGCGGCAACGGGGCGGCGGGGTCCCTGCTCCCGGCGCTCCCCGTGCTCCTGGTGTCTCTCTCGGCAGCTTTAGCGACCTGGCTTTCCTTCTGAGCGCGGGGCCAGCTCCCCCTGCGCACCCACCCACACTCACTCCATGATCCCGGAAATCGAGAGGAAGATCCATTCGTTCTTTGGGGACGTTGTGATTCTCTGTGATGCTGAAAACACTCATATAGGATTGTGGGAAATCCTGATTCTCTTTTTCATTTCGTTTGATTCCTTGTGTTTTATTTGCCAAATGTTCCCAAACAGTGAGCAAGCAAGCACAGCCAAAATCGGACCTCAGCTTTAGTCCGTCTTCACACACAAATAAGAAAACGGCAAACCCACCCCATGTTTTAATTTTATTATTATTAATTTTTTTGTTGTTGTTTGGCAAAAGAATCTCAGGAACGGCCCTGGGCCACCTACTATAATCATGCTAGTACCATTAAAAATGATGGGCTCCTCCAAGTAGGAAGGCGAGGAGAGGAGAAGGCCAGGGGAATGAATTCAAGAGAGATGTCCACGGGTGAAGCATACGGTGAATAATTCAAGCTCACGTCGTTCTTCCACAGTATCTTGTTTTGATCATTTCCACTGCACATTTCTCCTCAAGAAAAGCGAAAGGACAGACTGTTGGCTTTGTGTTTGAAGGATAGGAGGGAGAGAGGGAAGGGGCTGAGGAAATCTCTGGGGTAAGAGTAAAGGCTTCCAGAAGACATGCTGCTATGGTCACTGAGGGGTTAGCTTTATCTGCTGTTGTTGATGCATCCGTCCAAGTCCACTGCCTTTATTTCCCCTCCTCCCTCTTGTTTTAGCTGTTACACACACAGTAATACCTGAATATCCAACGGTATAGATCACAAGGGGGGGGGATGTTAAATGTTAATCTAAAATATAGCTTAAAAAGATTTTGACATAAAAGAGCCTTGATTTTAAAATAAAAAAAAAGAGAGAGAGAGATGTAATTTAAAAAGTTTATTATAAATTAAATTCAGCAAAAAACCAGATTTGCTACAAAGTATAGAGAAGTATAAAATAAAAGTTATTGTTTGAAATGGGGGTGTCGTTTTTTTCCTACTCCAACCCTGCTTTCTTGGCCCAGTTCTCAGGGTGCCTGAAGGGACACATGATTCCAGGTGATAAGCTCACCTGTTCAGGAAGCCGCTGGACACCGGCCACCTTCAAGCAGACCCTCCTCACTTAAGCCACTTGACCACTTCTCCGAAATCCTGCTTCCTTAAAAAAAAGAAAAAGAAAAAGAAAGAAAAGAAAAGGAAAGCTGTTTTTAAATTAATCAATTACAAAGGGAGGTTTAGAGGAATTGGGCTTGCTCGCACAGGCAGACAATGCCGGTGGCCCGTCGGCTGCCCCTGCCTCAGGCGGGTCGGAGCCCTAACCACGATCCTAGCAGGCCAGGCCCTAACCACGATTCGCCTGTTCCTCTGCGGTGGCCAGAGGCAGCTTGCAAAGGAACCGCCATTAAGGGCTCCAGCAGAGGGTCCGAGAGGCTGTGCTCCCTGGCAGGGATCAGGTGAATCCTTTCATAATTAATAAGACAGCTCGGCTGAAACGGCGAGGAGACGGGCCCTATTGATCAGGCAGAAGGGCTGCTTCCACTTCTCCTATTTATAGGCCCCGCATGGCCTCACGGAGAAGTAACGATTCCGGAGTAAACAGGGGCGGAGGCGACCCGGGTCCGGGGGCTGCAGGCTTGGAGTGTTTGTTGGGGAGCGGGGGGCGGGGGGAGGGGACAACTGCGTGTAGGTCTCTGGGTTCAGAGAAATCGAAATCTGATTTCTTTCTCCAAGAAAGAAAGGTAGCTGTGGGAGGAAGTTGCAGGACCTCCCGGGGTGTGTGGGGGAGGGAAGAGAATGGAGGGAGACCGAGGAGGCTGCGGCAGGTTCCCGCACGGAGAAGCCCGCAGCCAGCCGCGGGGAGGGTGCACCCGGGCTCTGAAATGGAATGTGTAAACAATCGCTAGTGTAACAGTTCATAAATCAAACCCAGTGGGTCGCAGCCCAATCTGCATTCCCCCCACGGATTGAATTCCAGCAACACATGGGTCCCTGCGCCCGGAGCGCTGGAAGCTGCGCCGATTCTTAATGGCAGCATATATTACGGCCGCGCGCTCACGCACGCGCCGCGCGGGGCCACTCCGGGGAATCGTTTCTCCTGCTACCCCCCAACCCAGACCCCTCCTCCGTCGATCCCGGGTTCTCAGTCAAAACCAAAGCTGATCCATGCTACCTGCGCGGGGTGGTCACCCACCAGCAAACGCTCGGGGTTTTGGAAAATAGCTGCATTTTGTTGGTTTCGTTTCAATGGTTATTTTCGGTCTGCGTATAAATAGGATGATTCTAACCGGAGTTCAACCCCTGGAATTCAAATTAGAATGTCTGTGCCTATCTTAAATACGAATCTATTTAATGAGGAGGAGGAGAACCAGGATAGAGGGAGGGTCTTCTCCATTTTTGCCTTCATAGCACTCTGCTCCTAACGGTATCTTTTCCTCTGCAAATTGGGGGCAAACGAGTGCTCACAACTAAGCCCATTGCTTATCGAAATAAAAGGCAGGCGCCCTTTTGCTCCGACCGTGGGGAGAAGGGAGACCCTCAAGATCCACAAAGGACGCCCCTCCTGTAGCAGCCCGGGCTTCCTACTCAGAAATCAATCTCCTGCAAGATCTAGGAAGAGGCGAGGCTGAGGGAGGGGCAGAAGGGACGAGGGGCGGGCACTGGGAGCGCGGGCTCTTTTGCTCTCCGAACACGGTTCTTCTCTAGGAACCCAGGGCTCCTACTGCGGTTCCAATTACTTCCCAGGCGGGGCCGCCCTAGAGAAAGGGCACCCTATCACCTTCCCCAGCCCCTCCACGGTCTTCCAAGCACCCACGCCGCGGAATCCCAGATCACCCTCGGAATCTCCAAACCTGGTCGTCCCGTGTGGGGCTCCCTTGCCTGCCCCAAGCCGAGGATCACTCTCACGTGCTCATGGAGACATCCCCGGGAACTCAAGGCCGCAGTCTTGGAAACGCAGGCTTCCGGAACTGGCGCGTTAGAGAACGTTTCTTCTTCTTGTGGTGATTGTTTAGATTATTATCGCGCCATCTTCGACTATAATTTGCTGTTTAATCATGATGACATCTCCATCTGTTCGTTGATGTTATCGTTTTTAAGCAGCAAAGCGGCTAGCCTTGTTGGCAGTTCGGGGAGATGACATTAATTAACCAGGGCGAGCATGCCCCATTGACGAGGCGGTGGGAGTGTTGGGAGTGGGACAGAGTGGGCTTCAGGCACAGAGGACATCGTCATACCTACCTCCGCCCCACGTCGAAGCAGCCTCTCCGTGTCTTCACACCGCCCGTGGTTCTCCAAGTGGCCCACTCAGGCTGGCTTCGAGCCTTTGAGGAGCTGTTGGGATTAGAGAAGGACCTGTTCATCACATCCCTTGTCCGAGTAGGTTCAGGGCAGGGTAGTTCACTTGAGTGCAATGTCTGACAGTCCTTATTGCGAACATGTCAGGCCAGTTCCAGAGCCCACCCTGGGCCCAAGGAACTCCAGGGCCAGTGGGAAGGGAAATCGGAGGGAGGGAGGAAACTGGCAAGAGGAAAAGGACTCGAGCGTGGAAAATGGGGGACACGGGGAGAAATGAGAGGGAAAAAAGATCCCTAAGTAGGGTTACAAGGGAAGAGAGGTGGACAATCATCTGAAACACAGAAGGAGATGATGGAGAAACTTGGAGATGGAGATAGAGCCCTGGGTGAGAGCTAAGGGACAAAGATGATTTCGGGACTTATTTTCATTCAGGACCCTCAGAGAAGCAAATGAGCACAAGAACCTCGACACAGATTCTCCTTCTGCGGATCCAGAGGTCTTTCCACTGTGATCGGAACCCCAGAGGGCCAGGACCGCAGGGGACCTGCTGTCTTGGCGCCGGACGGACCAGGCCAGAGCGCCCGCAGTAGCGCCAGCCCCCAGCCCTCTCTCGGAGCCCACCCCTGGAAATCCGATGAGCCAGGCAAAGATGGAGCCAGAGATTCCCCCCTTGCTGAATTTCCCTCAAATACCAGGAAATTATGCAACCGTTCTCTTCCCGCCACCCCTACTTTTCCCTCCAATACAAGAGCTCAAGCTCTGAAGCGCTGGCCGCCGGTCCTCTGGAACTGTCACCGACCGCCCCTACCCGGGGAGGGTCACGCGAGGGAAGGATTCCTGGCCCCTCAGAACACCTACCAAGGGAAATCCAACCGTTGATCTCCTTCCCATCGACCCCCCCACCCACGACCCCTATCCCCGCCCCAGACGTAAAAACCAGGTGGTGGTCGGGGGTGGGAGGGGTGGGGGCGGGAATGGAAAGGAGAGGCTGAGGACCGCCAGCTGCGGGGCTCCGGAAGGCACCCCCACGCCCCCACACCCCCAAGTCACTCACTGTACCTCCCTAGGCCAGGGAGTCTGGGAACTTTGTAATCCTGTAGCTTGTGGTTCCCCCCACCAACCGCTCCACCACCCGAGAGCAGAACAGTAGAGAAAACCCCCACAGGGACCCTTTTTTGAGGTTAAACCCGAATGCCGGCGGGAGGAAAGTGAACCCAGCCCTGCCCAGCCCCAGGAGAGAGGAATCTCAGCTCGGCGCCCACAGAACTCTGGCAATCCCAGCAGGCGCACGGAGAAGGCGCTTTCTCCCCACTCCAGCCCCACGGGGTGAGGGGAGGAGAGTGTAATATTTCTGTCCAGATTTGTAATATTTCCGTCCAGATTTGCGCCCTGGAAAGAAGCAGGCTTTAGTATGGCTTCCAAGAGCCAGGACTTCGAAGCCAGAAGACTCCCGTTCCCACCTGCATGACCATGAGCGGGTTACTGAACCCTGCTCTACCTCAGTTTCCTCCTCTGTAAAATGGTGATAATCATACCTACCTCATAGGAGTGTACCTTGTATCAATGAGACAGTGCGGGTAAAGCTCTTTCCGACAAACTGCCAGTTGCCTCCTGCTAGGTGTTATTAATTTAATTTCCTCGGGTGAATCTCACCGAATTCTTCAAAATAACCTTGAGAACCTCACTCCGTTAATACTTTGGGGGAAGTTATTCTTTACGGTAAAATGTTTTAAATTCCTCTTGCTACAGGCTACTACCCAGCGCTCCATGGTCCTCTCTGGCCTTCTCAAAGGATGCTCTAGATAAGCTCCTTGAGTTAAAATAGCCAGGTGGCTCAACAAAGACTGCATCCCCAGACTCTGCTCCACGCCACCCCGCTTCAGAGCCCAGACCAGACCCCTGGCTTTTGCTTTCTACAAACCCCCAACTGCAATCTTCAGATTCTCCCTGCAAGTTATTCCTCCTCTATCTTCCTTGACGGTGTCTCTTCCTCACTCCCCACCCCACCATTTATCTTAAATTTCTCTCCCAACGTTAAAAAAAGTAATAAAGTTATTGTAAATAATGAAGCAATTCAAGGGGGGAAAAAATCTTCCCTCCACTAATAAATGGTAGCAGGCTGATGTGTGTTCTTCCATGCTTTCTCCCATGCTGCTATAGACATGTACACACATACACATACAGAGGGTGGCTTGGGGCTTTTGCCTTGTTTCATTTTTGCAAAATTGTAATATGTGTTTCTCTGCAACAAATTCCTTAAGAGCAATTGTTAAATACTTCCTTTTAAATGGTTATATAATTCCTTCTATTGATGGATATTTAAGTTTTTCAAGGTTTTTTTGTACTGTACAAGTATTGTGTTCATAAATATTTCTGTTCAAAGAACATTATGTACTAGTATTTTAATTTCTTCAATATGATAGGCTTGCTAAAGTTGGATTGCTGGGCAGAAAGGTGCATATGTGTGCTTTTAATTTGAGAAATATTTGTTGACTTTCTCAAAGGATGCAGAATTTCCCTGCATCCTCATCAACACTGTATGCTAACACTTTCTTGCTTTTTTTTGTCAACTCAGTAAGTAAACCTTGCTGCCCTGGAAGGTCATGCTTTCCCGCCATCTTCATTAGGTTCCTTGGGTCCCTCTCAGCCCCTGATCACCACTAGAGTGTCCTCCTGCACTGGCGTGGAAGGGCCAGCTGGACTTTGGGCCCCTCCCCAGGAGCAGTGGCAAGGGCTGCACACGGAGTGACTTTTGTGCAAAGTCAGGCATAATTAGTCCTGGAAAACCCTGGCTTCCGCTGGCTAATCTAATCAAAATGCCTTGGGGAGTTCAGGGCGTGGACCACACTGAGCTGGCTCAGCGAGTGATTGCGAACCGGCAGAAGTGGGGCTCAGCTATGTATCTCCCCACTGCTCCTGTAGCTTCCGTCGGGACACTCAGCCTGAGCCAGCTATGCCCCAAGGCTGCGATCCCCTGGCCTGTCTGCAGTGGAGGGCCAGCGGTGGAAGGAGGCAGCAAAGGAAAAGAAAACAGCAGCCACAGAACAGGGCGCAAAGATGACAGCTGAACTTTTCTTTTCTTCTCCCACTCACGGTGCCCGGGAGGCTTCTACAGGTGGGATTCAACGCAGGGAGAGCAACAAGGAAGGCTGAACCGTCTGGGGGGATTCAGTGTACAGACATCCAGATAGTACCATCTCTTCTCTCTCACCACTTCCAGCCCACCCCATTTCCTCTAACTTTTTTAAAACTTTAACTTTCATTGAGCACTTACTACATGCTAGGTGTTATGGTAAAGCTTTGCAAACATCGTCCCATCTCCTTTGCAATTTCTGTAAGAGGATTGTATTATCCCTGTTTTACAGATGAGGAGCTGAGGTTTACAGAGAGGTGAGTAACTTGCCCAAGACCAGCAAGTAGCAAGAGAGAGAGAGCTGACATTTGAATGTTAACCTGTTTGGGGAACCTGTTTTAAGAGATCACTTCGCTTTGCTTGTTCTATTACTATTTTGAGACAAAAGAGAGCTTAACACAAAGAAAAACTCAACAGCAAAGAAATTTAAGTCCTGTGGTAAGCAGAAAAGGAGCCTTGCAAAAATGTCCATGACTCAGTCCCTGGAACCTGTTAATAAGTTAGTTAATGTGGTAAAAGAGAATTAAGGTTGCAGGTGGAATTAGATTGCTAAATCAGCTGACTTTAAAATAGGGAGATGATCCTGGATTGTCCCTAGTGGCCAATGTAATCACAAAGGTCTTTAAAAGTGGAAGAGGAATAAAGAAGAGGTTAGAGTCCTGTGATGGGAAGACTCAACCCACCCTTGTTGGCTTTGAAGACAGAAGGCAGAGGCTGGAAACCAAGGAATTTGATCAGCCTCTAGAAACTGAAAAAAGTAAGAAAACTGATTCCTCCCCAGTGTCTTCAGAAGAAAATGTGCCCCAATGATTTTAGCCCGTTGAAACCCATGTCAGACTTCTGACCTTCAGAAGTAACTGCAGGATAATAAAATCATATTATTTAAGCCAGCAAATTTGTGGTAATTTGTTAAAACTACAAGTAGAAAACTAGTACAAGTCATTATTTGCACGGTACAAATTTAGTTCAGGGAATACATCACATCCAGAGAGGCCTAGGAGTTCAGGATGTACATGTCCTGGGGATTTCACAGGGCACTTCTTTGTTTATGAGTGTATTCAGGGGAGGTGGCAGCTTCATTTCAGCCTGTGGTAATGGTGTTTGTCAGAAAAAGAAGATATTGCAGAATAAATTTCTAAGAACAAAAACAAACAAAACACACACACACACAAACCTTGTGTTGATTTTTCACAGTGTCTCAGCATAGAATTATTTTGTTATTTTTTCACATTTGTTATGCATCTTTTAGCTGCAAGAGTTCTCTGTTTGCATTCTTTCCCTCCAGTAATTTAATAGACATGCAGTTCTATTAAAGGAGTTCTTGGTTTCTGTAACTATCACAGGCCTGCCCAGATGTGAAAAGTTCATTGTCAAAGTGATAGATGACTTGAGATACATTCATGAAAAATCCATCACCAGGTAGTTATTCTCTTGATAAATCACAGAGACTAATATTAGCTACATATCTCATCACCTGGACAAATCGCATGTTGGATTGCTTTTAATGGGGGTGGCATTTCCAACTTTGTACATTTCCCAGGGCACAGAAGGAATGGGTCTAGCCTCTATGGAACGCCTGGAATGAATCTCTTGCTGTGGATGTGGTAAGGGAGAAACACAGAAAGACACCAAGCCAGATAAACCTGAGGCAGCCACTGCCTTTCACATGGAAAGACACTCCTTAAAATAGTCCAAGTCCCTGGTAAAGAGGAGAAGGGAGAAAAGGACAGATTTGTCCATGCTTGATTTATTAATCAAGTCACAAATTGCTTTGTTTACATTAAGATACCACCATGGGAGTCTCTTCTTGATTAAGAAAGAAGCAACACCAAGCAAGCAAACTCAAGGGGATGTCGGGCTGGATAATTAAATTCAGCGCACCTTCCTGACCTGGTTGCCGCAGACTGCAGTGCCTGGACCTGCCCCAGCCTTTCCATTTCCTGGGAGGGTCAGTAGAGCTTTAGCAAGTGACTATAAAAAATGGCTCTCAGAGTCCTCAAAGTCCTCTCCTTGCTCCCTCAGGCTGTCACCTGAAACAAGTTGGACTGTGCTCTCCCTGAGTGAGGGAGAGAAATCTCAAGCAAAGTGGATCATTTAACTCTGGCCAAACACAAATTCTTTAAAACAGGCAACTTTGAAGGGGGTAAAGAGCGTCAAAGCCCACAGGAGGGACATCCATCAACCCCAATCCAGAGGTATGATGGTCCAGCCATGCGGTGGCCAGGCCTCCAGGAGGCTTCTGTATTCTCAGCCGGGCGGGCAGTCATGCTGGTATCACCAACATGAGTGCAGAGTGTATTCCTGTGTAACCATTTTTCTCCCATCCTCTTGTAATATTTTCTGCTCTCTGGGAGATAACATGGGGAAAACTGCATTTCCTCACTTGCTTTGTTTATAGGGGTTGTTGTATATTGTTTCCTATTTCTGAATTGCCCTTGGACACTTTTATAGATGGGAGAAAAAATGCCTCCAACTCTTCCCAAATCTTTATCTTCAGGAGTCACTGTAAATTCAGACCCAAAATGTGCTCATGTGTACCCACTTATACAGATATTCATAATTATATCATAATTATATATTCTCTAATTGAGATATTTTCCGAGACACACACACACACACACACACACACACACACACACACACACACACTGCACTTGCAATCCTGACCTTATTCCTTCTGATTGGCTCTCAGACTTCATCTTTTATCTTTTCCATGTTTTTGCCATTTTGTGTTTCATTCGCCACATGCTCCTTCCCCCAAGCTTACAAACACACTCAAATCTCTCATAGCCTAAAAGAAAACCCCCTTCCCTGTCCATCCTTTTCTGCACTCAGCCATTTCTCCAGGAAATTCCTAAAACAGTGCCCAGCCCAAGGCAGATACTCAGCAGATACTGGGAGGATACATGAGTGAGATTCTCTCCTTCACCTCCTTGCCAACTTCCTCCTGGCTGGACTCCAGCCTGTGGCCTCCAGAGCCAGGTTCTTCCCTACCAACAGCAGACACTCCACTCTCATTGGCCTCTCCTTTTCCCCTATGTGGATCTTACCCTTTAAAAACTATTTAATGTACTCTATTTTAAAATTTTCACCACGTGTCCACACTCACTATAGGAAAATTAGAAACTGCAGGTGACTCAAAGGGGGAAAAAATAGTCATAATTTCTTCAACCAGAAACACACATTTTGGTCTCAGTGTCTCTGATATTAATTCTCCCATTTCTACATGGGTGTGAAAATGTCATTTCCCTCCTTTAAGAATCTTCATTTCCTTTCCATTGCTGAATCATTGCTGAGTGACTCTGATGCCCTGTGTGGCACCAAAGACTCACCAGGCTCTGGTCCCATCTCATCTTGCCAGCCTCCTCCCCATCCGCAGCCCTCTGTGTTTCCCACCCATGCACTGCAGCCATACTGACTTCCTTGTTACTCCTTTGACTGACATATCCCCTCCTCTATTCCATGCCTTTGCTCATTTAATTCTTCCAGGCTAAAATAGATTGCACTTCCACCCCAGTGCCTCCCACTCATCTGTGCATGTCCTATTCCTTCAAGACCCTTCTCAAGCTCAACCTTGCATGAACCCTTCTCTGATCTTTGGTCAGAATTATTGGGATGTCCCTCAATAACCCCTTGTGGTTCTTAAATTTGCATCACAATTAGATGACTGCTGATCCGTTTTGTCTTTAAACCGTAAGTTCCTTGAGGTCAGGGACTATGTCTCACCCATCTTTGAACCTCCCACAGTATTTGCAACTGTGCCTGGCACAGATGATTATTGAGTAAAAAACATTTCCAGTCCTTACCTCCTCACACATAAGTAGTTGCATGTTCTAACTTTAAAATAAATAAAGGTGTTGCTAATGCCAACACTTCTCTGGGCTACTTCTTGCTAATGCCTTTTCTCCCATAGAAACTCCCCCTCGGCAGCCTGGGTGTGTATTCCTGGTGAGTGGAGGCATAAAATTGTTAGCTGCATGTCACGGAGTACCTACCTACCAATGTAGGTACATCCAGAGTAATGCTGACAAGAGGGAATGAAAAAATGATGGCTAAAACAAAAGGGAAAGGAAAAAGAAGCAGCTGAATACATCCTGTTCATGCCTTTCAGAACAACTGGCTCAACATTTCATTAGCTTGTTATATTTTCTCACAGGCTACCGGGAAACCTGAAAGACTCATGTTTCTCCCTTCATTTCTTCTCTCTCATTCAAGGAACTCTTGAAATCTATGACTTTCCTGCTCCCTTGTTGGAAAAGGAGAGTTTCCCATGTTTCATCTTCACCTGGACTATGCGCTCATCACCTAATGCATACACGGTGACTGTGCACATGCGAGCCAGCCTCCAAAAAGGCTTCCAGTGAACTTGACTCCTGGCATATGTTCCTGCGTGTAGTCACTTTGCACAATGAATCAGGGCTGGCCTTGTGTGAACAATAGAATATGAATAAATTAATGACATTTGACTTCCAAGGATAAATCATAAAAGGTATTGCAGTTTCCTCCTTGGTCTCTTGGATTACTTTTTTTGGGGGAAGCCAGCTGCCATGCTGTGAGGCATTCAAGCAGCCTTGTAGAGAAGCCCGCATAGAAAGGAACTGAGACCTCCTGCCAACAGCCAGCACTGACTTGCCAGCCTGAGGAGTGAGCCATTTTGAAAAGTAGGTCCTCCAAGGCCAGTCAAAACTTTAGACGACTGTAGCCCTAGCTGATATCGAACTGTAATTTCATGGAAACCCTGAGCCAAGACCATCCAACCAAGCTGTTCTGAAATTTTTTACCCACAGAAACCATGAGAAATAATAAATGATTGCTGTTTAAGCCACTGTCTAAGGATAATTTGTTGTGCAGCAACAGATAACTAATAAAGTGCATCTGGCATAGTCTTTCATTTTAATTTGTAATGTTTGTTCACGTGTCCCTATGTGTTCAGGTGAGTTTTGATAGGTTATGTTTGTAAGTTTTTTGTTGTTGTTGTCATTTTTGAGACAGAGTCACGCTCTGTCACCCACGCTGCAGTGCAGACATGACCTCGGCTCACTGCAGCCTCCACCTCCTAGGTTTAAGCGATTCTCCCACCTCAGCTTCCCGAGTGGCTGGAACTACAGATGTGCGCAACCACATTTAGCTAATTTTTTAAGTTTTTGTAGAGACAGGGGTCTGCCTATGTTGCCCAGGCTGGTCTCTAACCCCTCATCTCAAGTGATTCTCCTGCCTTGGCCTCCCAAAGGGGTGGGATTACAGGCTTTAGCCACACTGCACCCAGCTTTTAAGATTTTTTAAAACAAGGATTTTAGAGATTTCAGTCATTTTGTATAGCAAATAGCAAACTTCTTTGAGCATCTAAAGTCTTTAAACAATGATTCCTGTCAGTCTGGAAGTGGTTTAGGAAAATAGCAGTAAGTATACAAACAGGAGAAGAGTCATAAAGAGAAGTAATGTTACTCAAAGACTAGTAGGGAGCCACTGCAGTGATTAGGTCTGAAAACAGTAAATGGGAAAATGGCAACCACAACAGGGCCATTATAACATTACACTGCCTTTGCACAGCTGGAGACGCCCCAAGAAACTGAAGAGAAAAACCTCTTTTCAACTTTCCTCCCACCTTCCAATTTCCTGCCAGAGCCTCCCATTGGCAGAACTTAATAGGAAGCAGTCGGCAAAGGATTCTGGGAAGTGTAGTTTTCAGGCCTCCTGTCCTGGCAATAAAGAAAGGATATATTAATAGATAGGGCATCATTCTCAGCAAACTGACGCAAGAACAGAAAATCAAACACCGCATGTTCTCACTCATAGGTGGGTGTTGAACAATGAGAACTCATGGACACAGGGAGGGGAGCATCACACACTGGGGTCTGTTGGGGGGAAATAGGGGAGGGACAGTAGGGGGTGGGGAGCTGGGGAGAGATAGCACGGGGAGAAATACCAGATATAGGTGTTGGGGAGAAAGGAGCAAATCACACTGCCATGTGTGTACCTATGCAACAATCTTGCATGTTTTTCACATGTACCCAAAAACCTAAAATGCAATTTTAAAAAAAGTTAAAAAAAATAATAAAATAAAAAAACAAACAAAAAAAATAGATAGGGTAACATGGAACTGAGTTCAAAACACATTCTTCATCAACGGGAAAAAATAACAGACATAATGAAAATAAAAATGGATGTGTTTGAAGGGGCTCTACTCAAAAATGAAGTAGACAACCTGAGTGGTTAGAGAAAGAGGAATTCAGATGCTCTCACATTCATCTTCCAAGATATATCCCAGGAGCTGGCCAAAAGACTGGGAACCCTAAATTCCCAGTCTTTTATAGACCTCTAAATTTTTCAAGTGAGCTGCCACAATAGAGTCCTTTTCAGTAATTGTAGTAGACCACCCCTATTAAGAAGAGCTAACATACTGGACATAAGAAGGGTCAGGTGCTGTTCTAACTGCTTTTCACGGAGCTAATTTAGCTCATCAACACCTCCATGATGTTGGTCCTATTGTGATCCATTTTACAGGTGAGCAAGCTCAGTCCTAGAGAAGTGAAGTCACAGAGATGGTGTCAGAGTCGGGTCCCAGTATGGTAGTCTGGATTCAGAGGCCATGTGTTGAACCATTCCGTTATACTGCTTCTCACTTGTTGAACCTATGCCCCTCCAAAAAGGAACTAAATAACAGGCACTGCAGAAACCCAACCCCTGAGCTAGAGGGCCAACCTAAAACTCAGCTTGTCCAAATGTTGACTGACAGACAACCCATTAATTCTTTTTAGAAAAACCACCATTTTATTAAACTATCTGGTGCTCTTTTTCTGAAATTCTGGAAGACCCTTCTGAATCTTGAAATACCCCTCCCCAGTCAAGTGTGAAGGAGGGTTAGTAACCAGTACCCAAGAAGGACTTGTGCATGCAAGAGCCATGTGCTTGGGCAGTGATGACGGTCCATGCAAAACACTAAATTAGGGTGTAATTTCCCACTACCCAATACCCAGGCTGAACACATGAAAATGATCATTTCAGCAAGCTTGCCTAGCTTTTCCTTTTGATGGAGAGACACAGTGGGAAAAGATTGGTTCTTTAAAAATTTCATTCCAGTGTCTCTGACAACTTTATTTTTTTCATGTTTTGGGGGTTTATCTCGTTTTTTAAACAGCAAGTGATTTGCACCATTTTGAAAAACAATAGTGCCTTTCTCATTATAGTTTGAGAAAGACTAGGCTAATAGGCTAAAGAGAGGAGCCCAGGGGGGCAGAATGCATCACAGTAGTAGTACCACACTCTTGTATCGGTTACCTTGTTTTCTGAAGGTGCTGTTTCATTCTTGGAAGTCTCCAAGTTGGGCCTACCTGTTAGGTTTCAAAAGGAGCAGAAAGACAGTAGTGGTATGTATGGCTTTTCAAATATTTTTGATGGCAGATCTGCAGTACCCGGGTCTCGCTGAGCCAAATATCAGAAGCACTGATGCTTCTTGACCAGCACCTTCCAGTGAAGTGGGGAAGGGCTGTGCTCCACTTGGTCCAGAGTAGTCAGCAGGCTCTTTAGGACATTGCTGGGTGCTGGGTAGCACTGTACAAGGCTACCCAAAGTGAGTCAAATTCCTATCCTCTTCGGGGTGCATCTGAAACAGAGAACACTGACATGGGAACATAAAGAATGACATAGCTGTAATTATTTAAGCTTAATATAAGACACTGGTTTCCATGTAGTTTATGGAAATAATGTTCATTGTTTTACAGTCATCCCACCTATAGACTTGCATAATAAACCAATCAGCATTCCCTTTGCTACATTTTCCCTTGTTCATGGCCACAGGATTAAAATTGGGATCCCCTAAGTAAAAATAAAAAAAGACCTATTATTTTGATGACCATGGCCTCTGCATGGTTGTGCATGAAAGGGTGAAGAAAAAGAAATTATTACACAATAGCCTTTCTCAAAATGAGTGGCTTATTTTAAATAATGCATTTTTCTTGGCAAGTTCAGAGCTACTACAAAACAACCATTACTGCTGAAGCCTTGCACACCCAGCAGGAACGAGTCATCTTCTCTTGCTCAAGGGTCCTGCCAACTGTGAACTCTTCTCTCCTCACCTCCAATGCAGGGGGATGGGTAATTCCAAAGCTCATATATACACCAGAGTCGCTTTTTTAGGTTTTGTCCTTCTCCCTTTGGGGTCTTTTTATAACACAGCTGCCTACATGAAGAGAAGAAAGTCAGCACCAAGCTGATGGACTCCAAGAGATCACAGATACAGACAGTGGTTTCCAAGTAGTTGCAACATTACAAAACAAGGTGGAAATTATCAAGCACAGGTGAGTGTCTGCTACTGAGAGGCGCTGCAAAGAGCTGAGAGAGCCCATCAGGGTGAGGATCATTATTTGCTCTTTCTGTCTGTGTCTCTTCCTACTGGATCCAAGGCCTGCCTTTTTCTCTTACCTCACTCTTTACCTGCTGTTTCTCTGCCTTGCTTGCCCCACACTCATTCAACCTTCATGCTTTTGAACTCATATTTCCTCTGCCTCTCCTGAGAACCTTTGCATGGAAGGCGCCCTCCTGCCATTTTGTTTCAACTTCAGTAATATCTCTTCAGAGGTACCTTCTCTGACCTTTCACTGTAAAGTGATAACCACCTTCTCTCGAAACCCTCTCAGCAAACAGGTGCTATCGCATTGCCTGATTTTGTTTCATTTACAGCATTTGACACTTGCACAACTTAAACAAAATCGCTGTTTAACATTGCTGCATACTCTAAGTTTTGATGCCTTAGGCAAAGCTTGGCCCTAGGCCTTGGACAGACAGACTCTTCTGTACAGTTTTCCATCTACTGAAGGTCTGAATGGTCACCTCCAGCCTCTCCCCAGCGCCCCTCTGCATTCGCATCACTACAGGTCAATATCCAGATTTTATCTCCACCACTCAGCTCACATCATGGTCTCTTTCCCTCTTAACGGTAAGCAGACCTCAATATAGGACCAAGAAGCAAGTGCTGAGCGCCTGCTGAGGATCTCATGTGGCTGCCATCAACCACCTAGAAGAGCAAAAAGTAAGCTGATACAAATCACCTTCCTCACGGCCTGCGGAGGGGTGCAGGAACCTGTGACTGCATGAGCAAATGTTGCTGCAGGGCTCTGTATGGAGTGTGATTGGGGGTGTGTGGATCCACAGCAAAAGGAATCAAGAGGCAAACTGTGCCTGCGAGGGCAACACCATTCAGGTTTCCCACTTCTGTCTTCAGGGCTGACTTGCTCTAGTTGGAAAGCAGCTTCCCTGAGTTCTTTTCCTGCCCTTTCTCCCCAAGGAAGCTGAGGAGAGGAGGAAAATGAAGTCTCTGATGCAGGGCTAAGGTTGGACAGAAAACATAAGAACAAGGAGGAAAAGAAGCCCTCTAAAACTCTTGGGCAAGGACATTGAAGGACAGAATATATATTTCTAGGGTCCCTAATTGTCATTCGGAACATTTTTCCCCATACACCAGTGTTTCTCAACAAGAAGTAATTGTGTTCCCCAGGAGACACTTGGTAATGTCTAGAGACAGTTTTGCCTGTTACATCTGAGAAGGGAGTGCCACTGGCATCCCTGAGTAGAGGCCAGGCGTGCTGCCACACATCCTATAATGCACAGGACAGCTCCTGCCACAAAGAACTGTCTGTCCCAAAACGTCAATAGTGCCAAAGCTGATAAACTATGCCACAGACCAATGACGTATTTGGTAATTTTGTTTAGTAATACAACCATAATGGGTTAATGGGTTTTGAAGATTTGCTTTATTAATTAATTAATTTTGACAGGGTCCCCCTCTGTCACCCAGGTTAGGGTGCAGTGGCACAACATGGCTCACTGCAGCCTCAAACTCCCAGGCTCAAGTGAGCCTCCCACCTCAGCCTCCCACGTGGCTTGGACTACAGGCATGTACCACCACACCTGGCTGATTTTAAAAATTTTATAGAGATCATTTCTTGCTATGTTGCCCAGGCTGGTCTCAAACTCCTGTGTTCAAGCAATCCTCCCACCTTGGCCTCCCAAAGCACTAGGGTTATAGGTGTGAGCCACTGCACCCTGCCAATATTGACTTTAATATCTTGCTCATGTCTCCACTAGATAATATCTTTTAAGCTTCACTTGCTCAAATAATAGCAATTACATGGCTCACACATAGCAGGTACATACATCACTTTGTTCATCTCCTTCACAGCACTAAGCACAAAGTGGAACAGCCTTCTAAATTTGTTTAATTAAAAGCTTTCTGCCCCAAATATGATATAAGCTCCTATAATATTGCTTGATCTAGAGTAGACACTCAATAAATATTTCCTGAATGAATGAATTCCGACAGTTGACTGCTGCCTGTTTCTTCTTATAGGCAGAGGGCATCTCTCATGTATGTGTCTATAGCTACAGCACCTAGCCCAGATTTTTGCAGATACAGGAAACTCAACAACTAATCTCTGAATCCATGAATCAAGGCATGTGAATGAATAAATGAATTAATTAATACATAAATGAATGGGCCAATAGTACTGATGTTTCTATATCCACTGTGAAAAATTTAATACGCATGCATGCTACTTTAGAGGATATTTCAGAATTGGTGAGTTTAAGGGCCTTGTTCTGTACTCCAGCTTCTCCTCTTAGAACTTTCTTCCTGGGAGTCAGGTGAAGAGGACAGATTGAGTGCTAGAGACAGTGGTTTTCAGCAGAACTCTGAACCTAAGCCGAGGAAGTGATGACTCCTTTCCCTTCCTAACGACTTTCTAAGAATGTTTTGGCCTTCTGCCACCAAAGGATGAATGCTGCAAGTGTAAGTTAGTAATACGGTGAGTGTGATGATTCAAATGGCTCAAAGAAGGCAAAAAAAAGTCTTTGTTCCACAGTTCTCTTTCCTATTCTTTCCTATAAATAGCATGTTGAGTTTTAAGAGCTGCTAGATTTTATAAACTTCTTTTCCAGAATGATTTGTTAGTGTCAAGCACTATTATCATCCTGTAGTTCCAAACTCCTCTCCTGTGGGCAGTAATTTAGCCTTACTTTTTTTCTCTGTGATAAACCTTTGCATGATTAGTGAGTCTCTAATTAGGGATCATAGTTACCTCGGAGGTCTCTGCAAAGAAACAGCCAACAATCTCAGGTTAAGAGACTAAACACAAGAGGGAAGCCAATTTTGCAGTGTCCCAATAATGTCTCTCATAGAACTTTTTTTCCTGAGCCAGGATACAACACAGTATCATGCATTGCATGTAGCTGTCATGCCTCTTTAGTGTCCTTTGATCTCCAACAGCTGATGGGGGAATATTTGCAGCAAGTATCTATTAAAAAATACTTACACTCTCCAGATACATCAGCTTGGTTAATTGGAAAGCTTTTAATAATTATTCTGGTACATAAAATGAAGAGTTTCCATAAGAATCAATAATACAGTATTTTATAATAATATTTATGTATCAACTGACTACAGTATTTCAACATGCAAAGCACATAAAGAAATTTTTCACCCTAAATTACATCTAGAATACTTGCCTATATTTGAAAGTGATGGAAAATCGGTAAGTAAATATTCCTCTATTCTCTCTCTTGAGTGGACAATTCTGAGACACATTCTACACATTTTATAAGGAGGTCCTGGCAGCATTGAGATGCATTTGCTCACAAAGGTGTCAGTCTTAGTCTGTATGAGCTGTTATGACAAATATGCCACAGCCTGGGTGGTCAGCACAGTCAGGTTCTGGTGAAGGCTCACTTTCCTAATTCTGAGCCAACATTCTTCTTATGTCCTCGCATGGCTGAAGGGGAAGAAATGAGAGAGATATCTAGGGTCCCATTTATAAGGACACTAATCATTTTCATGAGGGCTCCACCATCATAACCTAATCACCTGGCAAGGGCCCCACCTCCTAAGATTATCACCTTGGGGGTCAAGATTTCAACATATAAATTTGGGGGAGCACAAACATCCAGTCCATAACAGTGACCAAATTAAGAACTCACCCTTGCAAAGATCCAAGAAGGAAGAACAAAAAAATCAGTCAAAAGAAAAATATGATAAGATAGTTTAAAGACATTGAAAATTGAAAGACATTCACTCATGGAAACTCCAGAAGGAGAGGACAAAGAAAATAGGTGAAGTAATTGAAGAAATCAAATAAAATTTCCCAACCGAAGAAAAGCATCAGTTGTCAGACTGAAAGAGCCTGCTGAGTGACATCTCCGGAGAAAAGAAAGGCGGTTACCTACAATGAAAAGAGAGAAAAAAAAGGGCATCACACTTCCCCTGGCAACATGGGCATTAGAAAACTCTGTGGGAACCATGGCAATAGTCCAATGTGGTGGTGGTGAAGCACTGTGGTTGCTGTTGTTTTGTTTCGTTTTTGAGATTTTGCTATATCATCTAGGCTGGTCTTGAACTTCCTGCCTCAAATGATCCTCCCATCTCAGCCCTTTCATGAATTTCCTTCTTGGACAGAGCAGTCTTTTCAATTTTCTCTCCCTGGTTGTTGTAGCCGACTGGAATTATCTCAAGCTCTGCTTTTCTATTCTAGGCCCCTACACCCGGACGCCTCTGCAGGGAAGGATGTTTGCTTGCTTTAGAGTGTAGTTCTCCAGTTTTAATGGGAATCAAACATGTGTGTTGTGTGTATAAACCAGGAGACAGAAGAGAGATGGTTTCTGGACTGTCTCAGCAGAAGCATTGCTCCATGGCCCCTTCTTTTCTTATTCCGTTTGATCTCTCTGACTTTGGAATTTCCTGGACTGGCCTTTCACTTATGGGTGTGTTGGGATGTAGTGTTCTGGGATGAGGAGCCTGTTTTCAGTCTCCTCGCATTCATTTTCTGTCTTCTTTCCAGGAATGTCTCGAATTTTCCGGTCTTTTAATGGTGGTTTCATTTCATATTTTCCTCGAATGTTGTAAAGTTATTCTTTCTAAAATATAGCTTTTTTATTTTAACAGATTCAGGATTGGAGGGAATGTGAAAGATTGCACTGTTTGTCAACTTGATCTAATATCATTCATGTATATATATATATATATATCTGTTTTATATTATTTTATATTTTTACTTTATGTACTACAGAAAAATTACATTGTGAAATATATATTAATAAATTACATTGTATATGTTATTTTATAATCTCTTTTCACTTGGCATTATACTTTTAACACTTCCCTATAGAAAGACTTCATTAAATTTTTCTCAAATGTAAAGGACAACACCATGGGTAAATTTAACACATAACCAGAAATAGGACACTAAATTTAGGAGATGTTAATTAACCAAATTGAAAAATGTGTGATATATTCTTTTTTTTTCTTTAATGTCAGATCTTAAAACATTTGGCTCTTATTCAACCAAAAAATTGATCAGATTATCAATGTATTTGTTAATTCAGTTGTTTTGAAGTCCAGTTGTCTTAGTTTAATGGCCAGTTGTATGCAAAAATCCAGAGATATAAGAGTGAACATTTATTCTGGTTGGGTATATTTTTTAAATTTGGCTATACTCATAACATGAAGGGAAGATGCAAAGAAATTGTACAAACATCTCTGTTAGAAAATGTCTGTATGGAAAAATCAGAATACAAGGACTGTGTATAAATTTGAAAGCCTAGGGAAATGAAATAGAAGGCGAGTGAGAAAACTTTCTCTTTTCCTGGAGATTTTTTCCCCCCACTCTGAAAAAAACAGAAAAAAAATTATAATCTGGACCCTCTCCAAAAGACCCAGAAAAAAAGGAAATAAACATATACAACAAGGCAAAGCAACTTACATTATAGTTGGTGACTCTCAGAAAATAAGAGAGTGCAAGGAATAATATAATGACATTGTGTATAAAACTCAATGGGGAAGGGTAATAATGTTCTTTGAGGGTTTACTAAAATATAAAGGAATTCTCCAAGAAATGGCAATCACTGAAGCTCTTAAATATCAAAAGCATAAGGCTATAGACTTTACAAGAATATCTTTTTGATTCACAGAGGAGCTCACTCAAAATTCTAAAGAAAATCTCTAGCACACTCCCCACCTCAATCAATGAATATCTTTGAGGTAGGCAGAATACTGGATCCACAAATATGTCTATTTCTTTTCTTTTGTTTTTTTTTTTAGACAGAGTCTCTATTTCTTTTCTTTTGTTTTTTTTAGACGGAGTTGCCCAGTGTTGGAGTACAGTGGTGTGATCTTGGCTCACTGCAACCTCTGCCTCCCTGCAACCTCTGCCTCCCGGGTTCAAGCTATTCTCCTGCCTCAGCCTTCCAAGTAGCCGGAATTATAGGCACACGCCATCACACCCAGCTAATTTTTGTATTTTTAGTAGAGACGGCTTTTCACCATCTTGGTCAGGCTGGTCTCAAATTCCTGACCTCACGATCTGCCCACCTTGGCCTCCCAAAGTGCTGGGATTACAGGCATGAGCCACCACGCCCAGCCAATATGTCTACGTTCTAACCCCCAGAATATGATACCTTCCATGGTAAAGGGACTTTGCACATGTGATTAAGGTTAAATATTTTGAAGTAGGGAGTGTATCTGGATTATCCAGGTGGACTCAATATAATCACACAAGTCCTTAAAAGTGGAGAAACTTTCCCAGCTGCAAGTAGAGATGAGAGGGAAAAAAAAGGAAGAGAGACTCACAGCATGAGAGGGACTCAACCCACCATTGCAGGCTTGGAAGATGGCGGGAGAGGCTGTAAGCCAAGAAATGCAGGGGCCTTCAGAAGCTAGGAAGGGCCCTCCACTGACAACTAGCAAGGAACCGAATTCTGTCAACAACTCAAATTAGCAGGAAATGGATTTTCCCCTAGACCCTCCAGAAAGAAACATAGCCTATTGACATTTTGGTTTTAGTCAAAGAAACCCATGTTGGTCTTCTGATTTATAGAACTGTGAGAGGATACATTGGTGTTGCTGAAGCCTCTAAGTCGTTAGTAATTTGTAATGGCAGCAAAAGAAGCCACTAAGTTGTTAGTAATTTGTAATGGCAGCAAAAGGAGTACGACTTTGATCTGCTGTTCTCTGCCAAGTAGGCCCAGATTAAATGAAATATTTGAAACTTGGATTTCTACATATAAGTAGAAATGTTTTAAAGTAAAAGCATCATTAAAACTGGAGAAATTTAATTGTGAGCCAACTGATGCTGCTGCCGCTTTGTAAGCGTCAAGATCCAAAGGCGGAAGTGGAGGGTGAGGGTGGTGATCGCAGAGGAGGGCCTCTCTCTGCTCCTGGGAATTTGCAGCAATCTTGTGTCTGAATGTTCCTCCTCCAGACGTGTCTGCAGCATGCCTTCTGCCCACACAGAGGCTATATTCCACTCCTCTTTTGTGGGAAGACTCAATTTTAAAATGGAAGCTCTTCCGAAAATAGAGTCCCATTGGATCTGCAACCTGGATGTCATGACATTCCCTGAGTACTACTCAGTGTGTAACTGTTTCACTTTTGTTGGATGAAATGAACAATACAAATTCCAAAAAGCTTCATTCCATTTTTTCTTAGACTTTCAATCCTTTCATGTGTTCTTGAGTGTTCTGCCTGGCCTAAAGCAGGAAATATTAAATTATCTAACTTCAGCAGTTGGAAGCTGCATTTGTAAATATTTTGATTAGCAAGTTTGTTAGACATTGTGTGGATAGGCCTAACTTCTAAATTTAACGTTTCCATTTTTTTAAAAAAAAAACAAAGCTGTGACTGAAAATTATACCCATGCTGTGTGTGCAGATCACATACAGTAGACACGGGTCTGTGCAGATTCAGGACAGTTGTTAAGTACATAAAGAAGGTTTGGTAAAACAGAATAATTCCATGTCACACAAGATTTGCCATAATCACTGAGCTTGACTGAGACTATTAGCTTCTTTCTTCCTTATTTCCTTTTCCCCTCTTTTATTCATTAGATATTTATTGAGTCTCCTCCATCTCATGCAGTATGTTAGTGCTAGAAATTCAGTGATTAGGAAAGCATGTATGGTTCCTATACTAATGGGGTTTAGAATCTAAGCGGTCAATCAGACTTTAAATAATAGCGCTAATGTATATAAATACACTGAAATAAAACTGCTTAAGGACAATATGAAGCAGGGAGCCTAGAACTGCTCTGGAAGGTCAGAAAAGCTCCCTAAGGGAAATAGCCCTAAACTACACTGTGAAGGATGACGGGGAGCCAACTAGGAACCAGCAGCTCATGCAAAGTCCTGAAGAGGGAGGACCATGTCAAAGATGTCACTATCTAGGACCAGTGGTATGGAAGTGAGAAGAATTCACCAAGAGAGTTGTAGGTAAAGTAAGGCAGATTTTGTTAGAGAAAGTATGAAAATGCGTTGTAAGGGGACAATGAGCAGTTAGGAAGAGAGGTGCTAACTGCAAAGAGACAAAGGCTTGCTAGGGACTTTAGCGAATAGTACTTATGCTGTGTGCTGAAGAGGGCTTTGTGCAGTACCAATAACACCAAGGTGGCAGTGAACTAACTTGCATTTATCTATCAGGCAAGGGCCCGATGATTACTGGGTGCAGGAAGATGGTGAGTTATTTGCACAGGAGGGCTACGTGCCCCGGACCATGAAGAAAGACACAACTTATCTGCTTTTTCTTTTCCTTTTCTTTCTTTTTTTCTTTTTTTTTTTTTTTAGATGGAGTTTTGGTCTTGTTGCCCAGGCTAGAGTGCAATGGCGCGACCTTAGCTCACTGCAACCTCTGCCTTAGGTTCAAGTGATTCTGTCGCTTCAGCCTCCCAAGTACCTGGGATTACAGGTGCCTGCCAACACACCCAGCTAATTTTTTTTTTTTTAAGTAGAGACAGGGTTTCACCATGTTGGTCAGGCTGGTCTCAAACTCCTGATTTCAGGTGATCGGCATACCTCAGCCTCCCAAAGTGCTGGAATTACAGGTGTGAACCACCGTGCCCAGCCCAAGCTGATTTTTCTTTTTTCTTTCCCTCAGTCTTGCCATCCTGACTCCTTTTCCCTAATTAGGACGCCACAAAAGATTTCCATCATTATCCAAAAAGAAAAGGGAAAACCTTGAAGAGTTTTAGATATAGAAAAGAGAGAGTCAGGTTTTTGCATTTTAAAAAAATCTTTGTGGAGGCAGAAAACAGCCAAGGGAGGGGTAGGGGAAGCAAGAGTGGACTGGGTGAGAAAAAGCGGCCTGTGGCTGTAGGACAGAGTGGAGCATGGGGGTGGGGAGTGTCCACACTCCCTCCAACGTCTCTGGTCTGAACAATGGATGAATTCACGTGTGACATTATTAGGCCTAGGACTTTTTGTAGATATTTCTTTTTTTTAGAGATACAGTCTCTCTCACTATGGTGCCCAGGCTGACTTCAAACTCCCAGGCTCAAGTGATTCTCCCCTCTCAGCCTCCTGACTAGCTGGGACTTCAGGTGTGCACCACAGCTCCTGGCAGTCTGGAGATTTTTGATTATTGATTCAATCTCCTTACTAGTCATAGGTCTGTTCAGATTTTCCATGTCTTCATAGTTTAGTCTTGGTAGGTTTTACGTTTCTAGGAATTTGTCCATTTCATCTAGCATATCCAATTCATTGGTGTACAGTTGCTCATAGCACTCTCTTAAAATCTTCTTTATTTCAGTAAATCCGTCGTTAATGTCATTTCTTTCTCTCTCTTTCTTTCTTCCTTTCTTTCTTTCCTTCTCTCTTTCTCTCTCTTTCTTTCTTTCTTTCATTCTTCTTTTTCTTCAGCTGTTGTTTATTGACATACAGGTAGGCTCTCTAGCCACAGACCCAGAGGTGACTGCAGTAGTGGGGGAAAATGGAAGGTGGAGGGTCAAGTGTTTGCTGCAGGACCCCTGAGTGAAGGGTGGGGACAGGTGTCAGTGAAAAAGGTCCAGGGGGTTGGGAAAGCAAGTAAGGGCCAGGGCCAGAGTCTGCTTAAACTGAAACTACGACCCCATGCCCTAAGTCCCCTAACTCCTGGTGGCTGTTTCCTGACCCCAGGCCGGGGTGGGAGTCCTCTCGGCATCCATTTTCTACAGGAATTGAACAGAGTACACACAGGGAAGGAAGCTGTCACCCTCTTGCCGTACGCTCCGGGGGCCTCCGTTCTGCAGTCCTCCTTCTTCCCTTGCTTGGGTGGGGCCACATGATGGGCCGCCAAGCTCTGGGCTGTCCCACCAGAGCAGGCTCTGAAAACTGCTATGTTTCAGCGAGGCATAAATCTTCTTCTCCGGTGTCCCAGCCTACCAGTGCCACGTTACAGCCCAGAGTGAGCTCTATAAGCACTGCTGGCCTAATGGATGGATTGGGGAAGGGAGTGGGACAGGGGCTGGAGGAAGGGCTCTGGGGTCTATCACAGCACAAGAGCAACATGCATGGTGTTGGTGAAGCCAGAGCCAGGTGTCACCAGATTAGCACAATGACCACATCTTCCTTCTTGAAGAAGCCTCCGGCCTTACCAACATTCATGGCCACATTCACCCGGAGGTCCACATCCTCAGCCCAGGCCTCCTGGACGGGGTCCTTACACAGCACAGGGAAGATGCCATGGTACAGGTGGACCTGGCTAGCTGTCTGGAGATTCCACATCACAGAAATCATGGGGGTGTATGGGCAGTATCTGGCTACCTGGTGGGCATACCTGCAGACTTGGTAAGGACGATTATGGCCCCACTGCTGCACTTGAAGGAGGCCTCCACGGCACCCACGGCAATGGCTTCTGTGGGGTCTCTGGTAATGGGTGCCAGGTGGCAGAGCTCCCCAAATAATTGCAAGTGGTAGATGGTGGCTTCTGCCTCACATGCAATCTGGTGCTGCATGCACACAGCCTCCAGAGGATAGTCCGCTTGGGCTGTGTCTCCAGATAGCATGATGCAGTCAGCTCCCTCCAGAACTGCACTGGCCATACCACTGCCCTCAGCCTGGGTGGGATGCAGTTTCTTTTCTTCTTTTTTTTTTTTTAAGGCAGAGTTTTGCTCTTATTACCCAGGCTGGAGTGCAATGGTGCAATCTCGGCTCCCGGGTTCAAGCAGTTCTCCTGCCTCAGCCTCCCAAGTAGCTGGGATTACAGGCATGTGCCACCATGCCTGGCTAATTTTGTATCTTTAGTAGAGATGGGGTTTCTCCATGTTGGTCAGGCTGGTCTCAAACTCCCAACCTCAGCTCAGTGGCTTGTGGTGGATCACCATGAGCCACCATAATCCCATCACTGGCCTCCAGGATTTCATCAGACCTCCAACCGCCTTCATGATTCTCAATTTTGCTGATTATCTTGATGTTCTTTCCTTTCTCTCGCAGGACCTTCCTAACTTCATGGACATCAGATGTCATGCAGATGAATGACGTAAATCATCATATTGACAACTTGCTTGACCCCTAACTTCAGGTCCTGGATGTCCTTCTCCGACATGTCAGGCAGGTCCATGGAAGCCCCAGGAAGGTCCACACCCTTCTTGCTGCCCAGGGAGCCACGATTTTCCACCTCCATCACCAGAAAGTCAGCATCCATCATCCATGTAGATCTTGCTGCTCACTTCCACCACTTTGCAGATGTTCTTGTAGTCCAGCCACAGGATGTTCTTGTTACACTTTTCCATGTAGGTATTATCCAGTGTGAACTTGAGAGGGGCTCCCTTCTTCAGCTCCACCTCTGCAGTGCTGCTGCCCTTGAGGAGCCCAGCTGGGATTTCAGGTCCTTTAGTGTCCAGAGCAACAGCAATGGGCTGGTAGAGAATGGAGTAGGAAGCACAACTTTCCGCGACTGTGCGCACGTTCTTGATGGCCTCCACATGGTACTTGTGAGTTTCATGAGAGTTCAGATGAGCCACATTCATTCCAGACTTAATCGTCTTCTTCACCATCTCTAATGATGGGGAAGCTGGGCCCATGGTACAGATGATGCTAGTGCTCCAGGCTGTGATGGGTGGCAATTCAGTGGCCAGGCAGCACATGCACTCCAGGAATGTGTCAGCCATAGCTGCATGCAGCTGCTGAGTCTGAATGAAGACCACCCCAGCTTCACTATGGGGCATCAATATGACTCCTGAGGTCCTCCAGTGCTGACGGACTTGGGCTACGCTCCAAACCCAGAGAGAGGTCAGGAGCCCCAGATGCGCAGCTGCTATGCCTACTTTCATTTCTAATTTTAGAAATTTGAGTGGCCTCTCTTTTTTTCTTAATTCACCTAGCTAAAGGTTTGTCGATTATGTCAATCTTTTCAAATAACCAACTTTTGATTTTGTTGATTTTTTTTATTGTTTTTCTATTTTCTAGTTCATTTATCTCTGCTCTCGTTGTTCTTAAGGAAAATGTATTTTTAAAGACATAAGTTAGCTTTCTTTATTGTTACTCACTTTGAAAGTTTTATTCTCTTTTAAGGAAAATGTATTTTTTTAAATATAAATTAGCTTTCTTGGTGCTACTAACTTTGAAAGTTTTATTCTGCACATGGTAACATTGTACAAAATTATTTTTAAAAATTTCAATCTCCACAAATGCTTGCATTCGAAAATCATCTTGTTCTTCTTCTCTAAATCCTTATGCAATTGGAATCTATTTTATTTTACCTTTTTTAAAACCTTATTTTATTTTATTAGAGATTCAGAGTTTACATGTGCAGGTTTGTTACCTGGATATGTTGCACAATGCTGGGGTTTGGAATTCTGGTGAATCCATCACCCAAAAAGTACATGGTACTCTACGGGCATTTGGAAAGATATTTTTAATGAGAGCAATAATAACATGTTTTATGCTAACGTCAGTGATCCCAAGGAGAAGAAGAATTAATGGTGTAGCAAAAGGATTTCTGGAAGAAGGTTTTTGGTTTGCCAGAGGAGGTGTCCTTTAGTATGAAGTGGTAGGATGGCTTTGATAAGAGCATTGATAGGAAATCTGAGGTCCTGGGTAGGAAGGCAGAGCAAATAGGTGCAGATAGGTGAGCCAATGTTGGGGCAATTATTGCTGCAAGAGAATCATTACTTCTCTGTGCCCTCATTATCTCTATAGCTGTACTCTGGGGTGGGATAGAAAAGAAACAGAATAGAAGACAGAGATGGCTCTATTATTTCTTCAGCTGGAAAATCTGGGGTGTGTCCAGCAGTCCATAATGGAGCATGGGCCAAGGTTGTGGGGTGGTGCACGTTCATGAAGGGCATGATTTCCAAATGGCTTCATGAGATGGTCACTGTGTGAGTGTGTGTGAAAGGTGCTAAGTGTCAAACTTAAACATTTGAAATAGATGACAGTATGTGCTTCTTTATTCTTTAAAAAATATTATTTATAGCTCTCAAACACAAGAACTAACTTAGATGCCTCATCCTCTCATAGGTCCTGCCTGTCTTCCATGCCAACTTGATTGTCTTTCACACATTGAATTATAGTGAACAATGACTAAAGTTTAGCTGGTTCTTTACTGGCTTGTCTTGTAAAGGTCCCAAGGCTGTGTAGGATTGTCACAGAATGGGGCTGCGTCACGTGCCTTCAGCCTAACTACCTCACTCCCCTACACCATGAAAGGAGAGGATTCACTACCATTTAACACATTTCTCTACCCTCTGCATTTCTTGTGGGTTATACTCAGATCTGGTGGCTTGATTAGCTTCAAATTCCATCTAGATAGTGCTAGTCATGTGTATTTTGTGACATCTGGGATACATCATGTCTGCCAGTTCCACTGTTCCACTTCCAGTAGGCTAAGGTTGAACAGTGGGTTCATGGATACCTATCTATTAGCAAAGTGTCCATTAACCTTCGCTTCATGGTTTCAATAGCCATTGATGATCATTCCTGATACCATTATTTCAATGAGTTGCAAACTGGTAATTTTATTTTTTTTATTTATTTTTATTTTATTTTTTATTTTTGAAAGAAAGCAAACTGGTAATTTTCTAACATTCCTCCTCCATTATTGATTGTGATTTTTCCATAAATCGAAACTTTTCCTCATCAGCTACTTGGTTGCCCTGAAAAAAATGAATGCAGGAAAAACAGGATAGATGTTTTATTCTTTTCCTTAATTTATCAATCTTCAGAATAATGAGTTGGTGCCCAAGCAACTCCCAAAGGTAGTTAACCAATGAGTTATGTGTTGTGGTTTTTGTGAGAGGATGGAATGGTGTATTATTATAAACTCATGAGTTTTTTTTATATGCTTGACATTTTCCAATCCATATCAGCCATTTTTCTTTTTTATCCAAATTGTCCATCTTTAGCCAGTGAGTATCATTTCAAGTTGATGTGTGTGTCATTTCAACATGAGCCCAAGAATCTGATTTTTGACTGCTTCTTTTCTTTCTCAATTTATGCATTTCTTGCCCCAGACCTGAAAATGGCTATGTTTCTAAGGAACCTAGGTTCCTTTTCATGAAAGTTATATAAAACCCACAATCTGAGTGCCTGCAAAGTCTTCCAACTTGTTTTCTAGGTTCTGCTCAACCCCTCACAGATCTACCATAAGTAGCATTGCCAGATGAAACTTCCTGGACCCCTGGTGGGATAGATCATCCTGCTGTTAAATACCTTTCAGTGAACTTTGGGGACCAAGAGAATATAAGTCATTCACAACAGCTAAGACATTTCTGCACCCAGCCCTGCTTTTGTCTCTCATGGCAGCTTTGCAAGAACTCTTGGATACAGCCAGGCAGCCCTGGATCCTGGAGAAGTTCATGGCCACCCCATTCATGTCATTGTTGAGGTTGAGCCAGAGTCAAGCCAGTGAGTGGGGTGTGGGACACAAAGCACCAGGGTTAGTCCCATCTCTGTCATTTGCAAGCTGGGTGATTTGAGTTCATCATCTCCCCCTCAGTGCCTGCAGGCTCCTCATTTACAGAAAAGGAGAGGAAAGCACCAACCTCACAGGGTCATTGTGAAGATTAAGTGGGACCTACATACAGCACCCAGCCCAGGACACTAAAAGACAATAAATAATAGTTTCCTGCCCATTCCCAGATCACTTATCCTGTTATATAATCAGATGGTTCAAAATCTAAAAATTCTGAGTTCTTCCTAAAGTGCTGCAGCTATTTTTACCTGTCCTTTCACAAAAGGTTACAGTCCTGTCCTGTTGTCGGGGAGAGGGCAGCCCTGAGTCACTTCCTCCCTCCCTGTGCTGGTCCTTCTGTGCTGAGCTGGACCAAGGCCAGGCGGCTCACCAAGAGCTGCCCAGGCCACGAGGGCTTATGCTCGCTGACATTCAGGAAGGGTTTCTGTAAAACCACAGGCTTTGCAGGAGACTGGGCTGATCTCCCGCTTCCTGAATTGGTCATGCCCTTTTACTTCCCTGACATCCTCTTTCTGAAATGGATCAACATTTCTCCCAAAGTCAGCAGTAACTAGCAGGTAGCTGATACTCAGATTTGAGGCTGATTGTCTTCAGACTTCAAACAAGTGATAAGACTCTTTCCTTTGAAAGATAAAAATGAATGTATAGCTGTGATCCACAGCTTGACAACACATCGGGATAACCAGATGAGCTTAAAAATACTGATGCCTGTATCTCACTCCAGAGACTCTGACATAATTGGTTTGGGGTGTGGCTTGGGCACTGGGGTATTTTATAAACACCTCCAGGTGATTCTAATGAGCAATGAAAGGTGAGAACAGAAAAAAGTAAGTGCTTAGGTAAGTGCAGTTTCTCTGCCCCCAAGCAGATGTCTTATCAGCTGGGGAACCACAAAGTAAAGCTGGCCTTTCTCTGGCTTCCAGAACTCTCCGTGTGTCATGCCTACAGGTGAGTCAAGAGATGGAAGAAACTGCCAAGTTATGGAAGGCTTGTGAGCCATGCCAAAGGGTGATCCATTTCAGAAAGAGGATGTCAGGGAAGTGAAAGTGCGTGACCAATTCAGGAAGTGGGAGATCAGCCCTGTCTAGCTCTTACTAAAACCCTTGTCAAAGAATTTTCATCAGAATGGCAAGTTGTTCAGGTTTGCATTGTGGGAAATATTGCCTGGCAGCACTGGGGAGAATGAATCTGAGTGGGGATGGGCACAGGAGGCCAGGAGACCCCTGAGGTCCCAGCAAGAAGATAAGAACCTGAAAAAAGGCAGGCACCACAGTAGAAGGCCAGGGCCTGGAGCACAAGAAAGAGGGGGCTTCTCCTCCTCCCACTGTGTGGCTCAGTACTCTTGGCCTCTCTGTGCTGAGCTCATTCTCCCTGTTGCCCTGTGATTTGTTGGGCTTTCGTATAAAGGCCACGGTGTCTCCACTGAGTTGTTCCTTACTCATAATAATGACTCACATTAATTATGCTTTTGCTGTGGGCCAGCCACCCACTCAGAACATCTCACTTTACCAATAAGAAAGCTGAAGCTTAGAGAGGTTAAGTGATTTGCCCAAGGTCACACAGCCAGTAGGAAGTGAAGCCGGCTACAGAGGCTGATTTCTGACTGATAAACTACCCATGTCCGCTTCTACCTATGGTGCTTCTGTGCTCCTCCTCTGGCTGAAGCCAACTCTTTTTGAACTGAGCCTGAGAACCTGCTGCACCCACAGGCTCTATCTAACTTTCTATCCTGGGGCTTCCTGGTCAGCCTGCCCTTGCAGTCTTGGTGCCCACAAGAAGAAGAGGGTCCAGCTTGTGGTTCCATTGACTGGATTGACCAACCTCTTAAAATCGTTCTCATTTACACTATTTCAACTCCTATTTCCTCATAACTAAAAAGGTCCCCTGGTCCCTTAAGTTTCTCATATACTAAAGTACTGAAACTCCATAAATTCACCATTTTTTTTTAGAGAAAATTTTTTAAAATAGTATTTGTAAAGAATTTAACCTTTGTGAATGGGTCAGAGTTACAGGCTATAGGTGTGCGTAGTTTAGAAGTTCCTGGGTTAAGACTTTGAGTTCAGGTTCCCAGTACACCTAGAAAAATCCAGAAGGTATAGGGGGAAGTAGAGAAGGTTTACACTTTAAGAATTTCTGCATTAACACTGTTGGAAATGCAGCGTGGAATTATACCCACAATAGTTAGAAGCAACATCTTAAGAAGGCTCTGTCAGTTCCCAATGGTACCATTTACTTAATCTATATTACATACTTTTGTGCTATGATTAACAGTGAGTGAGTGTTAATCACTGTTAATCACTATATGGCAATGCTGTGTTAGTACCTTACATAGTATCTCTCATTATGACATCCCCATTATATAGATGAGGAAACTGATGCTCCCAGAGGCTAAATAACTTGCCAAACCTTCCAAGTTAATATGTTATAGGGGCTGGGCATGGTGGCTAATGCCTATAATCTCAGCACTTTGGGAGGCTGAGGTGTGTGGATCACTTAAGGTCAGGAGTTCAAGACCAGCCTAGCCAATATGGTGAGACCCCCGTCTCTACTAAAAATACAGAAATTAGCCGGGGGTGGTGGCATGTGCCTGTAATCCCAGCTACTCACGAGGCTGAGGCAGGAGAATCACTTGAACCCAGGAAGTGGAGGTTGTAGTGAGCTGAGAACATGCCATTGCACTCCAGCCTGGGCATCGCAGCAAGACTCCATCTCAAAAAAATATATATATATGTAATAAAAGCTGTACTGTACAGCAAACCCCCATGTAACAAACCTTCACGTGTATCTCCAAACCTAAAATAAAAGTTAAAAAAAGAAAAATTACAAAAAAAGAAAAAAAAAACTGTACTTGAAAGTAGACCCATCTAATGTAAACACCATGCTCTTAACCATATCTATATTGTTGAGACTCTCAATAACAAAATATAGTCTAATTTGTAAGTTATTGTCCACCACTTCACACACTGAGCTTTGTTTTTGTATATTTGACAGGTTTTTCCTATAGAGAGCATTGTAATACGTCTGTTAACTTTATTCTTTGTAAGATGACATCACTGGTATGTTTCAAATAGATTTTCAGTCAGTGACAGCTAATGAGCAAAAGAGCAATGATTAGAGAATCATTTCTTCTTGAGATCTTGAGAAGAAATGATTCTCTAATCATTGCTATGGCTGTGTCATCACTATGTCCATGGCTATATCTTTGCTTACTGTGTAGTGCAGCAGGGATGCTGGCCACCTGCACAACCCATGACCAACCGAGGGTTCATTCAGCCTTCAACCTGGTGTGGGGCATGAGGTAAGTTTTCTTTCCCAGCCTCGGTTTCCTGCTCTGAAATATAAGATGCTTTGCAGCACCAACCTATGGCTTTCTCTGGCCAGCTGCTGGCAGTACACTAGCAACTCTCTAAAGAGTCGTCTGGTTCCATGATTTTACAGGTTTGTTGCTGGATACAGCAGTAGCCTCTTTTAAAACAGGAATCCATCTATATTATGCAGAACCTGCGTTTCCCAGTCTATGACAATCACTAGCATCAACCTCTTGTTAATACAATAAAGTAACAGTCAATTCAATAAGGGGTTACTGACAAAACAAAATCAGCAGAACTCAGGCATTTCTGACCACTGGAGACTTTACTGATCACCCCAAAAAGCCAGGCAACTTTGAGGAGACCCAGGCACAATCAATCCTGGACTGCAAGCACCTGACTCTCCCATCCATCACAAGGCCTTGCCGGAGGCACCTGCTGGCAGAATTGTTCTCCATATGTAGTGGAGTGTATTCGTAATTTTAGAAATTCCAATCTCATGACCAGTTTGAAAGAGCCTTTGGTGACTCTTTTAGGAAAACTAAGAATTATTTGGTGACATGGGTAGTTTCTTCAACTCAGTTAGGGGAGGAGAATTTTTGGTGTGCTAGTTGTGTGAGTATGGCAATTCCAAGCCTTTGGTAACAGAACTGTGAACTCCTCTGCTACACTGGGAGCCCCGCTGTGGGTAGGACCCATATGCAAATTTGCCGGGCACAGGGCAGGTACGAATCTGTGCTTGTTGAGTAAATGAGTAAATGATGAATGGTTGAATTCCAGGACCCAAAAGACCTTTGGATTCAAATTTCTTAGCTTTATAAGAACCACCATATAAGAATCACTGAATTTACTTGGAGGTTATATGTATATACATACGTATATATATGTATATATTTCTCTTAGTTATGTTACAAACACACTGTATACATTTTATAGATTCTTCTTATACTGAAGAGGGTGAGATGAGAATAATTGTTTATATTTATTGATGTTTTCCAGTATGACTTGCGATTAGAGAATACGGCTTTCTTTGAAATAAAATGGTATGTGAACAAAGGCAAGAAACCATATGGGAGGGAAATAAATGCCAGCACAATTTTCCTTCCTCATTTAGGTAGAACTGAAGAATCTTTTCAGCAAATATTTTAAAAGATATAGTATTCTAGTAAAATAATCTCTCAACTATGAGCATGAGACTTTACTTAGATAAATGAATATAAAATGGATCAATTGGTGCCATGCAAGTCTTAAAATTCATGTAATTATCTGGATAATATCTTTAAAGTCACCCCCTGTCTTGGTCAGTATAGCGTGACCTATGAGATTATGTGTCTCTCCCACTGGGTAGACAAAATTAGTACATTTTAATATAATAGGTATCACATTAAGCAGAGCGTGGGGTGGTGGTGGTGGCTGTTTGGAAAGTTAAATGTGGGAAAGGGGTGTGATGGATTTTCTGCATGGTCTGTGTAAACTCATTGTCCTCCCTGATCCCTGCCACACCGTATTCTCCATTGCTGGAGCAAAGTCTGCAATTTCTTTTCCCAGTGTGGTTCAGAGTTAGGGCTTCCCAGTGAAAAATGGAAGAAAATAAATCTGTCATGCCAATGAGATAATTTGCTGTTGCTTTTGGGGGATCTGCCCCCAACAACCACATACTATAGATAAGCAGGTGAAATTTTACTATTGTTTTCATCTTCCATTTTTCATCTCCAGTTAAATTTACACAGCATAGAGGTGTCTTTAAGAATGAACAAACTTTAAAAAAAAAAAAAGCCAGAAACAAACTGAGAAATATACATGATCGTTCATTTGGCATGATCTTCTAAAATTTCACACTTCGAGGATAAGCAAAATCAGTATAATTCACTTCTTAAATTGCTTGCTTACTAACATTGTAAGTGAGGCAGTGCAAGAGGAAGGAGACTGTAGCTTTCAACAGATGTGACAAGGCAACCCTCCCAAGGGGTTTAGTGAGTGGGATGATGCTGACAGATGCCAAACCTACTGACCCAGCGCTGCTGGCTCCTCGGTGAGGGGCCTGAACTGTCCAACCCATGGTGTCCCCTTTGCATACTACACCCAGCCTGAGGGTGGTCAAGGAAAATATTTCAGCCACTAAATTTTTCCACTGACTTTTTGCTGCCCAAGTGGAACGTCACTGGTAAGCTATCCTGTTCAATAGTTATTGGAGATAAATAGTTCTTTAACATAAAGGTCTCTTCTTTCTATGGGGGCAGAGATCGGATTATAGCATTGTTGTTATGGTTATACACTCCTTCCTTGAGTTCAGATAGTGCCTCAGTAGTCAAGAGAACTCTGTATATGTGAGACTGATACTCCACTCAATCTGAAAGAATGGAGTGAGAAATGTCCCAGCCAGCTTCCTATTGTCCACATCAAGGGAGGAACACGAGGCCCCTGTGATGTGGCTCCCACAGGTGCCCTGGCCTCACTTGGCCCCAGGCGACCCCACTTGTCCTTGCTCCCATTGTCTCCCCAGGTCTTGCATGATGCAGCACAGTGTGGCTAAGAGCATGGGACAGCTTGTGTCTGTGTCCCTGCCTCAACACCCATTAGTTGAGGAAACATAGGCAGGTACTGAATTCATTTAGGCTCAATCCTCTCATTTTCAAAACAGAAGCAATAATAGCACCTATTCTACAAGATTACAGTGATAATTAAATCAGATAATCCTATAAAGAGCCTAGCACAGTTCCTGACACATACGTTCTCAGTTAATTTCAGCCACTGAAATATACTGGTTAGCGATATTATTATGAAGAGAAGATGTCATAGAGGGTAGGTGTAGGTGTAGGGGGCTCCTTGGTGTAGGGGCTTTGAGCAGAGTAACTACAAAATACAGTTTCTCTTCCACTGTCTCACCCTTACGTCAGCCCCCAGAGAATCCAGATAAGACAGCGGAGTACTGGAGGATGTGGTGTCCTACATCCTGAACCCCCTCACAAGGCTCTGAGGGCCTTCTCACACCTGCCGAGCCCAGCAGAGTGCCCCGCCAGTGTGGTGGCATGGAGTTGGCTGAGAACTGACCCCTGGAGGAGTGGGATGGTGAGGTGATAAACCCAGCTTCCAGGGACTGATTTTGACATCTTATTTCAGATCTGATGAAGCTGCCCCAAGCTCCCCCAGGCTGCTGTCTTTCGTGGTTTGATACACACATCTGTCATTGGGTACATGCCATTTGGGGCCACAGAGTGACAGGCAGGGCCATGTCACCATGAGCCACACAGCAGCACCGTCTCTGAAGCCACCACATGGGACAGCACGTGCATGACATGCCTCTCATTTCTGGGATGTGTTCAGCTCCTGCCCCCGCCCCCATTAGGGTTTGGAGGAGATGCATCTGCTGCACTACTCTGCTCCAAAATGCACGTCTTTGAGGCTTCCTCGCTCCTTTAAAACAACACTGGAAGGACTGAGGTCATGTGGCTCATGGGCAGGTTTCTTACAGCCTCGGTTTGGGGAATCTCACCGTGGGAGCCCTACTCAACCTAAGGAAGAATGGCTCCTGCCTTCCCTGACCCTTAGCTTCACTTTCTCAAACTGACCATAAGTTGTATTTACTCACCTTTTCATTCCAGGTAGAGGGACTAGGTATTGTGATAAATGTCAGGGCACACAACCTGCCCTGAAGGAACTGACGGTGGGTCAGAGGGGCCCCCAGGGGACAGCGAGCTGCAATGTCCTATGATGCATATTATGATACAGCAATGGAGTGGAAAGGGGGAGAAAGGATAGGGAAGGACCTAGATCTTCCTAATGGAACTAGGGGTAGGGGGCATCAAGGAAGGATTATCCAGGAACTGACATGTGAGAAGGTTCTAGAAGGAATTCCCCAGGGGGAGAAAAAGCAAGCTGGGTGTGAATAGGAGAAAAGATGCTTCAGCCTGAGAGAAGAGCACAAGAAAGCCAGGGACACAAGAAGCCGGGCAGGACACAGACCCCAGGAGGCTCCTCGGTGTGGCTAGGATGTAGGGTGTGAAGAAGGATTGAGATGTGCAAGGCTGGCAGAGCCAAAATAGTGATGATCTTCAGATACTTAGAATAATGCATTTAGGGAACTTTGTGAAATAGTCCTCTGTTTAGGATAGTATCCCCAGAATCTACCAGTAAAACCAGTCAGTTGCCCCAGTTTCAGACAGCATCAGGGAGAACGAAGAACAGGAAAAAATAATGGAATAACCCTTCCTTTAAGATTAACCTTTTTGCTGCTTTGGATGAAAGTCAAAGGTAAATCAACCTAGAAATGCTTTTACTTAGATTAAAAACTCAACTGCTCATTTTAATGAAAGGAAAAAGTAAAGCCAGAAGAGTGAAGTGCCTTACTCAAGTTAGCAGGAGGGTGCAGACATAAACCCAAGTTGTCTAGTTTCCAGTCCAATCCAACACATTCCTTCATAACATGTTAAAAATAGAAGATAAGCTGCCGTAGGGAGTTTCATGTTATACCTGAGGAAACAGAGATGTTTCTACAAGTCAAATGAAGGCATGAAGTCTTAAAGTTTCCAATAACAGGCACAACTTGAAATCAGAACTCAAAACCGCTAACCCCTGCCCCCTAAGGGATGTTGAAGCATTTCTTCTCCTGTTCAGACCGGATTGTTTTTTTTTGTTTGTTTGTTTGTTATGTTTTGTTTTGTTTTCCTCCACCTGGGGAATTCCCTAGAACCTTCTCACATGTCAGTTCCTGGATCATCCTTTCTTGACACCCCACCCTCCCAGTTCCAGTTCCATTAGGAAGATCTAGGTCCTTCCTTATCCTTCCTCCCGCCTTCCCCTCCATTGGTGTATCATGATTCAGAGCTCATCTAATTGACTACACAAATTCCTTACTCCCATCACAGCAGGGGAAGCAGCTCTCCTTGGAAGTGGTGGCTGGCACCACCTTTGTTAGAGAAGGAGTGCATCATTCTGTAGAAGCTTAGGGAGATCATGGGAGGTGATTTGTCCTGCAAAATTTGCTACCCCAGGCTTAGAGGACCCTTTCTAAAGCATTTGCTGGAGACTAGGGCCCGAGAATTGTGACTCTGCGGAACCCTTCCCAGCCTTCTTTCCAAAGCCTAGCAGTCTCCCATTTATTCAGTACCCGGATACCACAATCTATGCTAGCCCAGTGTTAGGAATTCCTTGCAAGCAGACCACCCCTCCTGGGGAGTAAAACAAACGCAGAGAGTCACTTTCTGGATCCCAAGCTCCCTACCTGCAATGTGCGAGCAATTTGGAGGAAAAAAGCTGAATTCTTACCAGCCAGGCACAGATAGACAGGTTGTCACCTGCCTCCGGTGACCCATACTTTCTTTTCCTGCAGCTGAGTTCAAGCTCTTAGGCATCTTGTCCCTGTGTGGTTTTGGCTTTCTGCTTTGGTCTCTCAGCTGTCACAGTTTGGCTTTGGTAACTGAGGGGACATCTCATAACTCAGAGACACAGCAGGGCCGTGTAGCCTGGCCAACCTCAACACAAAGCCATTTCTCTTATGCAAGCTCCTCAAAGCCCCTTTGCAGTCCGTGGTAGGCTCACTAGGAACCAATGAATGTGCTTGGCCAAGCTCTCAAAGAGAAAAAGCACACAAGAAGGAGAAAAGGATGGAGAATATGAAGGCAGAGAAGGTGGAGAGGTACAGACAAAGAACAATAGCGTGTATCGGGAGTCACTAAAAAAAAATCAATTCACATATTTGACTGTTCATGGCTTCAGCACACATGTATTGATAGTGTGCCAGCAGTGTGCCCACAGACGTCCCCAACTGACCTAGGTTTGCTGCCCCATTTAGAATCATGCAGACTCAAGTCCTGTCATTGAGGAGAAAGAGGATCTAGAAAGCCAAATCTTTCAAAATGCCAACACTGAGCAATTCTGGCTGGCTGTTCACATCAAGGAGCTTCTCGTCTCTCCTCTCTGCAGTGCAAGTCACTTTGCTTTGCCTGTGGATGCCTCAGGACGCCTCCCCCATCCCCGTGGAGCGTGCGTGAGGCATCTCGCCACACATTTACAAGGAGGAAGCAACTTCCAGAATTACCCTGTTATTTTCTAAATAAGTTTTTAATTTTGGAACAATTTTATATTTTCAGAAAAGTTGCAAAGATAGTACAGAGAGTTTCCGTGTATCTCTCACCCAGTTTCCCCTAATGGAACATCTTACATTACCATGGTATGCTGGTGCTTTACTATTAACTAAACTCCAGACTTTATTTGGATTTCCCTAGTTTTCCCCCTAAATAGTTATTTTTTTCTGTTCCGGGATCTTATCCAGGATCCCACATTGCATTTAGCAGAATTTTGTTTTGAGGCTTACGTACACTTAGAGAAAATTACTCGAAGTAAATGAGTTTTTAAGTGTTCAGAACCTGGACTAATAATAATTCCAAAGGATGAGTCACATTTCCCCTTTGTTTTGTGTCTGTACGCACAATTGAAATAATTAACTCAGCAAACAATTATTTGTTAAAGAAAGCTTTAAATTATTTTTTGTTTTTGGGGTTTTTTTAAGTTGCAAACCCATTTTTTACTCCTGTCTCCTCTTCATCCAGAAACAGCAGCAACTAACTCTTCTGACTGGACGCACAGTCATTTCCCCACAGGGCCAGAATTCCAGCTCTTTGGAGTTTGTGAGCCCCAGGGAAGATGACAACAGAGTTCATTTTCCCTGAGGGTATGATAGAAGGTCCTGCCCTCTAACAAATGAGCAACGCGGCCCCCTAAAAACTCACACAGAAGTTGTGAGGTTGAAGATGTGACAGATTCCTCATCAAGAACTCAAGGCTACAGATCCACACAGTATTGCTTAGCATTTGTGTGACATCTTTCCATGAAGAAGTTCTAGGATGGGGGTGGCCACAGTTCCGTTTAGAGCTGGGCATGCCCGAGGCTCCCCAGCTGGTGTGCTGAAGGGTCTCGAAGCAGGTTAGGGTGGCGAGCTCACACACCTGTCGCTTCTCTTCTAATGAACTCTGCTAATTACCGTAAGATAGCATTCAGCTGACTCATTTTTGCCACAAATTCTGTTTTCCCCCTTGTGAACTAACGTATCAGCTTATTTATCTGTTTAACAAGGAGGAGGTTTTTTCGTGTCTGTTGGTTGTTGTTTTGTTTTGTTTTTGAGATGCAGTCTCGCGCTGTCACCCGGAGTGCCGTGGCACAATCTTGGCTCACTGCAACCTCCATCTCCTGGGTTCAAGCGATTCTCCTCCTGCCTCGGCCTCCTGAGTAGCTGGGACTACAGGTGCAAGCCACCACACCTGGCTAATTTTTTGTATTTTTAGTAGAGACGGGTTTTCAACGTGTTAGCCAGGATGGTCTCAATCGCCTGACCTCAGGTGATCTACCTGCCTCGGCCTCCCAAGGTACTGGGATTACAGGTGTGAGCCACCGTGCCCAGCCAACAAGGGGGAGGTTTTTAAGGGTGATGGCAAAGAGTGTCGTCATTCATATTATTATTCATATTATGGCTCAAGTATTGAGTGATTTGACACATAGCCCATACTTAACAATACTTGCTCTTTGATAAGTGTCTGAGATGAATGAAACCTTAGAAGAGCACCAAACTCAGAAGAACGACTTTGGAAAATACTTTGTGTGTGTTTGGCTGTGAGCAGGTGTGAGATAGGCAGACAACGGAGAGAAGGGGCAGAAAGGAGGCCATTCACTTCCCACAGATGCCGTCAGATGTTCAGAATCTGGGCACCTTTCTTGGTTTCCTTTGGGAGGCACCTTTCCCTGTGCACTTCTGTATCTGATTCACAAATTCCTTGAAGAGAAAAACATAATCTCAGGAAAATTATCTTTAGAAATTTTAACACCATTTTGTCATTTTTTCCATAGCATAATACACAAAATGATTTTAAGCTATTAGTAAAATATATTTTTGTAAATGGCCAGTGATTTTTACTACAATTTAAAAATTATTGTCTTCATTTAATAAGAAACTTTCTGCACTTCCTTCTTTAAGTGAATTATGCAATTATGTGTTAACAAATAGACTATGAAATTATCTGCATTATGTTTGTTTTTAGACTGAATTGATATTAATATGTATTGTAATTTATATCTACAGCATTAAGATAGACAAAA
The DNA here is from genome assembly GCA_963574635.1 of Cheracebus regulus. Taxonomy (NCBI): domain Eukaryota; kingdom Metazoa; phylum Chordata; class Mammalia; order Primates; family Pitheciidae; genus Cheracebus; species Cheracebus regulus. Next base: position 65,363 of record CAUYQU010003032.1, read on the forward strand.
TGGATTTATTTATATAATTTTATTGTTTTGTTTCCAAATGAAAAGAAAAGAGAAAGGATTATGGATTACCGTTTATAAGTTCTTTGCCACAAACAATGCATTGCAGGGTGGATAGTAAACGTCTATATAAATAAAGATTGTGTTTATTGGGTTGTCTGCTCTCACATCACATGCAAATAACTGGATGGATTCTCACCAAATATTGAGGGTATGTTTGAGATAACGTGACCTGAAATATAGTTTTTATGGGAAAACAATTTTCCATGTGGGCTCCTAAGAACCACTAACAGAGGCAGACATTCTCCCAAGCAGCAGAGACAAGTCCAGTTAGAGGATGCCGTGACACCAGGCAGAAGTAACATGTTGTACACACTAGAGTGGACTGGACTGGAAAATAGAAAAGCAACGATTTTTAGATATAAGCCCCAAATTAAAAATCAATGGGACAAATGCACCCAGGTGCTAAAGTTAATTTGTGGTGGAGCTACTTATCACCTGAGGAACTCAGTGCAGCTCTTGGGTAATCAGCAGCAGGGACTTATTTATTTCATGATTTAATATGCTGCTGTGCAGTATGAGGAAGCCCAGCCAGACCCCAGTAAGTGAAAAGCCAAACTGGATAAGATCATCATTTAGACAGTGAGGGGTGGGGAGGGTGGAGGGGTGGGGAGGGATAACATGGGGAGCAATGCCAGATATACTGTGCACCTAAAGTAAAATAAAAATTAAAAAAAGTAAAAGAGTAAAATAAAATAAAATAAAATAACATTATAAATTTCAAAAAAAAAAAAAGAAGATCATCACTTAGGTGTTTTCTGTTTCATTTTGGTATCTTTCTCAATGTGTTGTAAAGAATTTTGGTAAGATGAATACAACTTTAGACCTAAGATAGATTCTCTTGAGGCACATTTGCAGAATGAATACAATTTTTTCTGTTCCTCATTAATTTGTTTTATTTCTCCATTAGTTTCTTAGGCTTTTTGAGTAACCCGTGGCCACTGTGTGAATAACTGAACAATGTTTGGGTAACATTACAAACAAGTGATACTGCACAATGGTCAAAAATCTCAGGGCAACTGGACATATTAGCCAAGCCATAAACCGACAGCTGGAGTCGTGAGCAAGTTTTCTGATCTTGACCAATCACACATGTTCACTTGAGATGTCCTCAGGCTTTTGCCTGGCTTCATTAACAATGGATTCACATATTTATTTGAATAAGAAATACATTTCACATGTTCAAACATTGGAAAATAAGAAGCATATAATAAAATGTTTTCTTATCCTATAGCCCAGTTCCCCTCCCTAAAGACAACTGTTGCAATTGCTTGGTCTTCTGCCAGAGATATATTATGCAAATATAATAAATGTGCATATGTATAAATATGTATATTTATTATTTATTTTTCTTAATGATACATCTTGAAAACAATCCATATCAGTACAAAATGAGATGCTTCATTCTCCTTAATGCCTGCAATTCCATTCCAATATATGTATGCAGCATAATTTATTACATTCTTCCCTCTGGATGGACATTTAGGTTGTCTCCAATCTCTTGCTATTACAAGCAATACTCTAATAATAAATCGCTTCATACATGGCTCATTTCTCATATTTTTAAGTACATATATGAGATTAATTTCTAGTACTGGCAATACAAATCACACAATCATCTCAATAGATGCAGAAAAAGCATTTAACAAAATTTAACATCTTTTCATGTTTAAAAAAAACCTCTCAACAAATCAGGTGTAGAAGGAATGTGTCTCAACAAATAAAGGCCATATAAGACAAATCCACAGCTAATATCATCATATTCAATGGAAAAGAGCTGAAAGCTTTTCCTCTGAAATCAGGAATAAGGCAAGGGTGCCCACTCTTGCCACTCGTACTCAGCATAGTACTGGAAGTCCTAGCCAGAGCAGTTAGACAAGAAAAAGAAATAAAAGGACCCCAAATTAGAAATTGTTTCTGTTTACAGATAACATGATACTAAATATAGAAAACTTTAAAGACTCTATCAAAAAACTTTTTAAAAATTTTAATTTTATTCTTTTAGAGACAATGTCTTGCTCTGTAGCCTAGGTTGGAGTGCAGTGGTATGATCATAGCTTACTGCAGCCTCAAACTTCTGTGGTCAAGTGATTCTCCCACCTCAACCTCCCAAGTGGCCAGGATTACAGGTGCAAGTCACCATACCCAGCTAAAATAACAACAAAAAAAACCCAACAAAACAAAAACCTTTAAACCTAGTAAACAAATTCAGTAAAGTTGCAGGATACGAAATCAACATACAAATATCATAGTTCTATACACTAAGTAAAAATTATCCAAAAATTTAAGAAAATGACTATATTTACAATAGCAAATAAAATATTTAGGAATAAAGTGAACCAAGGAGTTGAAAGATCTGCACCTTGAAAACTATAAAATATTGTAGAAGACACAAATAAATGAATTCAAAGAATTATTCATGAATAATAAAGAAATGTATTCATGAATTCAAAGAATTAAAATTTTTAAATGTCTATACAAGCCAAAGCAATTTGCAGATTCAATGCAATCTCTATCAAAATTCCAATGACATTTTTCACAGCAATAGAAAAAAAATTACCCTAAAATTTGTATGGAATCACAGATAACCCTAAAAGCAAAAGCAATTTTGAGAACGAACAGAGCTGAAATCATCACACTCCCTGATTTCAAACTATATTATAAAGCTATAGTAATCAAAACAATGTAGTACTGGCATAAAAACAGACATATAAACCAATGGAAAAAATAGAGGGCCCAAAAATAAAGTTACATGTATGTGGTCAACTAATCTTTGACAAGTATGACAAGAATACACAATGGGGAAAGGCAAGACTTTTCAACAAATGTTGTTGGGAATACTGGACATTGACACATAAGAAAATAAAATAAAATTAGATGCTTGTCTTACACCATATAAAAATTATCTCAAAATAAATTAGAGACTTAACTGTAAGATCTGAAATGGTAAAACTCTTGGAAGAAAACAGAAAAAAAAGTTTTTGACATTGGTTATGGCAGTGATTTTTTTTGGAAGTGACACCAAAAGCACAAGAAATAAAAGCAAAAATAAACAAGTAGGACTACATCAAACTAAAAGGCTTGTCAGCAAAGGAAACCATCAACAAAATGAAAAGGCAACCTACAGAATGGGAGAAACATTTGCAAACAGTGTGTTAATTCATTTAGTCTTCACAGTAACACTGAGGTGGGCACTAGTGTTATCTGTCCTTTACAGATGAGGAAACTGAGCCTCAACGAGATTGCTCACGTAGTGAGCAACGAAGCTGGGATTTGACCTCAGATTCTACCACTCTGAGAGAATTAAAGGATAAAGACAAAATGTCCCATGTCTGGGAAGCATGAGTTGGACAGGGGCCCATCTCAGTATGTGGGTAGCTGGGAGGTGGGTGCCCCCTGGCCAGATGAAAAGAGAGTGGACTGGCAGATAGGTGGATTTGAATATACTTTTCCTTACAGGTTTAGTAGCTCCTGATCTTCAGCCTACAGGTGAAATACCTGGCCTCGTGGTCTGGCAATTTGTACTGCTGTAATTCCAATTGTACACAGAACAAAACAGTCAAAAGTTGCTGTATTTTGTTTCATCTGCTGGCATCTAAGAGGCGAAGAGTCAGGCATTATTTCCCCAGCCAGGGATCTTATTACTTAGGTGGCTCCCCATTGTTGGGTGGCTTGAACATCCTGTCCTACTTTCCCAGGGCTTTAGAGATTAAAGACACTGCTGGAATTAGGACTCATCTACTCCAGGTATTTTAAAGAATGTTTGATAACAAAACAAACCATCCATAATGCTCATTCTCATTCATTTACATCAGGAAAGCTTTTTAAATGTGGGCAGGGATAGACATGAATGACCAAATGATCCTGGAAATGATTAAAAAATACAACTAGAGCCATTCCCTTATCAGTGATTTGATCATTGCTATTCCAGTTTACCAGCAAACTTTTTAAAAACAGAATTTATTCTTAAAACAATTTGTAACAATACTGTCCAGTTTTCTTTGTTAAAATAACTTCAGTAGAGTTCCTTAAATATTTGGCTAAAATTATGGGTGCCCCCATCCAGGAGGGCAGCTTGCTAGTGAGAAGAGCTCAGAAGCAATGGGTACTTCAGTAGTGGAGATGGGGAGGGAGATGGGGCAGAGACCAAGGGAGTCAGAAGAGAAATAACTGGATGTGGACCGTGTCAGGGAAATGTGTGGTAGGTATTTCCCCTAAAGGATCCTCCTATAGGTACTATGTACCACAAAAATATCAGTATTTGGATGTCTGCTACATGAAGGCATTGGCTGTAATGCCATTTAAGTAAGACATACCCATCCCTTTCCTTGTCTTCATCAGCCCCAGCCCAATATTCTGGAGTCCCAAAAGAGAGGGTCTTCACAGGCAGTCAGACAATGCACTCCACCAGCTCCACTCTAAGGTTAGACCAATGGCTTTCCCACACTCTGAAATCATTATTCTGAAGCATTGCTGGGTCTTAGGGGAAGGAAACTGGAATTTGGTTTAAGATTGGAGTTTTAACCTGAATGAGTTTCTGATAACATAATTTTGTTAAATAGTAATGGAATCTGCCCACTTTGTCGATATGAGGAAGGAAAAGGATATTTAGCATAGTTTAGTTGGGGAAGCAATCAAAAAAATCCTCCATTCATGTTTCAGACCTCTTCATAAACCCATCGTGAGTGTGAGAATTGCAATGACAGAAAGAGAAAAGGGTGTCGTAAGAGTGGCACCCTGCCTAGGAAACAGTATGAAGGCCAGAGACAGGGCTGCAGCTGATAGAGCAGCATGTAAAGATTGGAGTAGGTTAGGGGAGAGGTGGTGAGAGATGTTATCAGACACTGGATTATAAAGGACCGTGTAAGCCTTGGTAGGGTAGCTGGACATTATTCTGAAGGAAAAGGGAATTTGTGGAAGTGTTATAAAGCTGGGTGGCAGGCGAGGGGAGAAGCAAGATGCAACATGGATTGGAGCAGGCAGAGTGGAGGCTGTTGCACTAATCTAAGCAAGAGATGCTAATAAACTAGCCCGGGATGATTGGCAATACAAACGCAGCGCACTGGAAAGATGGAGATCGATGTGAGAAGTAGATCAGCACAACGATTAGCGAATGGTTGGATGGATGGTGGGACAGATGAAGTAGGGGATTATGGAGAGGATGATACCTAGATTCTACTTTTCTGATCTGGAATTGATGGTGCAGGTGGGCCCATAGTAGCCTATCTGAAAGTAGACCAATTGCTTAACTTAGACCCTCTAAATGTTGTCTAGTTCTCCGAAGACTTTAAAATACCTTTTACACACAATATTGACTGGAATACTTAAACCCCAGCTAAGCAAGCCAATGAGGAACCAATTAAAGGGCAAAAAGCGTAATTCATTATGAGAAGGAGTCTATCAATTAGCTGCTACCAGAATAATGCTGCATAATAGAGTCCTCTCAAACTCTAATGTGGACCAAACCAACTGGCCCACATTATCATAAATCAGGTAGCACTGCTCACATGGTGGCGGCTGTAGAAATTTTGGACATAACATCTGGAAAGAAATAATGAGTCCTTGTAGGGCAAGCCTTGCAACCTCTAACTTATACAACGATGGAAATTTTCAAATTTCCCAAACTTTTAAGAATGTTCTTAAAAGAACATTCATTTATTCTCCTTGATCTGTGTGTTGGATGGGGCAGATCACGTACACTGGGCTTCATGGGGCACATTGCTTCAACTGTGGGTCTGGCCGTGTTTGTCTGGATGACTCTAGTCCCTATAGTGTTTATTCTGAGCTGAAAAGTAGTAGTTACTTATGGAAAGTAAGTCTCATAGAGATGGCAGAACCAGAACACACCCAATCACCCACATGCTTCTCAAGCCTTTGCTCATATCACATCATTCACATTATACTGGTTAAAGCAAATCCTAACGCTAAGACCAAAGTTCAGGGGCAGGGAAGTATAAAGGTGAAGGTGCAGTGGAAGTGAATATTTCTGGATAGTAATCTGATCTACTACAAGAACACAATAGAAGTGTTTTCTCCCCCTACATAACTCTAGAGGGTGCATTATCATAGGTTGTGAAGTTAGACAGAAAGAATAAACTTCCTACAGCAAGCACAATTGCTGTGAGATGAAGCAATATTCGAACTCAATCAAGTGTGGAAAGAAATTCCAACTCCACTGAAAATTTCCATCATTGTATAAGTTAAAGTTTGCAAGGCTTGCCCTACAAGGACTCGTTATTTCTTTCCAGACGTTATGTCCAAAGTTTCTACAGCCGCCACCAGGTGAGTAGTGCTACCTGATTTATGATAATGTGGTCCAGGTGGTTAAGCATGCAAATCGCAGAGAGACCAGACACAAAACACATAATTCAGTCATTCATGAATTTTCCACCAGAGTATAACTTTTCATTCAAACAACAGCATACATATTTAACCTCTTGCTGTGTAGCAGTGATCCTGTATTCAGCTTCAACTGTTATTAATCACTAGGTAACGTAACTCTGGCTTTAACTTCCATATTTGAGGTTAAAAACTTCAGGGATGCACACAAGACTGTGAGTGTTTGGCTCCAGCATGGAGGCTTTAGAGAAGTTTTATCGTAAAAACCTTTGCTAATGACTTGCATTTGCAATTTCCTCCTGTCTCCAGTAGTAAGAACCCCGTTCCCTTCATCCTATTACTGTCATGAAAATTTCCATGCCCTCAGAACGACATTTTAAAAAAGTTTTAGGTGTGTGGCTGACCTCTTAAAGTAGGTAAAATTTCAAATCAAAATCCAGTTTCCTGGCTTTTCTTGGAATGTCAGATCTGGCCACTCCAATCCTCTATTTGTAGGTTACGCTGACTGGTGGGGGTCCGGCTGTGCTGCCTTCTGCAGGTTGGGCATGAATTCTCCAGTCCAGCCCCTGGGCCTCTGCTTCCATTGCTGGCATGGCTGGAGGCAGTTAGTCATCATCCTGCCGTCCATCTTTGCACTATCTTTGCATGAATGATGGCCTCACTCTACCCCACATAATTATTGTCTGTGCACAGCTTCCTCTCTGCCAAGAGAAGTGAAATTGATGCGTCTCTCCCCTCCATCTCTGCAGCAGCTCATTCCATATATCCTCATAGGTTAGAAGACCACGCTCTATGTCAGCATAAAAGCCTGTGGTGGCTGCTTTTCAACCAGAAAAATATCTCCCTGGCCACCATCCAGCCACCTTCCCATCCACTTTTCTTTGTGGCTTCTAAATCTCAGTTTATTTCAAATTATTTTGCATACCACACTCAAGCCTCTAAAGATTATTCTCTACCCTAGCTTCTCCAGTTTACATCAAATGATTTCTTAAAGTGGTATGTTTTCTTTAGAAGACATTTGGAAAACCACAATTTTTAAGCAAAATTATACAGTGATTTTTTTCACACCTACTTCACAAGTTTTTTTTTTTTAATTCTCTCTCTCTGAAAATGTCTAGAGTTTCCTACTGAATATGGAAGGGCCTACGATCCCCATGGTGACCCTTCTTGGTTTCTTCAAGCTGTAAAAATTTTTAAGTCTTCTTTTAATTAATTTTCCAAAACATTCCAACTCTCTACCCAAGGATTTCAAGGTGGATTCAATAACAATGATAAATATAAGAGCAGCACATCTCATCTGCTAACAAAATTCTCTCTTAATCACAAAATGAATGACCAAATCAATATAATTTCAAGGGAGAATAAAAGAGATAGCAAAAGGTTAGCATTCTGCCTTGCTTAGAAATGGAGGTAATTTTTTTTTCTGAGTTGCTGTGAAAGAAAGGACATGTGTCTGTGGTCTCAGCTTGTCCATTGCTACATCATCAAGAGAGCTCATGAGTAAACCAAAGGCAGTTCCAGAAGCCCACTGAATCCCACTGATATGGAAGCCCCCAGACTCCTCCTAGACAGAGGCACAATTCAAGAAGAATAGACTTAATCTAGGTGTTTAGACACATCCCATGCTCCTGAAGAATCTATTTCTGGCTCTAGGCTTCATTATAAATGTCAGGACACAGTGTAGTAATGGTTACAAAGGTATCTTCATTATAAGTCCCTCTTCCTAGACACTTGCAGTTTTTTGAATAAATCACCCTTTGGGAACAAAATTTCTCCTCAGCATACAGGTAAATTTGTATGGAAAGCTTGACAAAATCCAGGTTATCTTTTCCTTTTGGTGAGCAACAATACCAGCATAAAGGCATGAGGCAAGCTATTTGGGTGGTCTCAGTATTTGCAGTCTCATTGTTTGATTTTATGCTCACTACAAAAGAAGAGGTTCTGAGACAGTGGAGGGAAAAGAGAGAGGATCTACCTCTGTTACTCTGGTATAGTCACTGTCTTTCTTTCTTGGGCTGGAGGCTGGGCGACTGCTGTAGTTTGGTTTTTTTGACCTCTCCAAATGTCATGTTGAAGATTGATCCCCAGAGTTGGGGGTGGACCTAGTGAGAGGGGTCATGATTCGATGAATGCCCTGCCTGGTGGAGGTGGATTCTCACTTTGTTAGCACCCGAGAGAGAGACAGTTGGCTGTTGAAAGGAGCATGGTGCTTCCTCTCTTCTCTTGCTTCCAATCTCTCCACGTGTCCTCTGCACACACCGGTTCCCCTTCGCCTTCTGCTGTGAGTGGAAACAGCCTGAGCCCTCACCAGAAGCAGTTACGGGTGCCATGCTTCTTGTACAGCCTGCAGAACCATATGCCAAATAAACTCCTTTTCTTTAGAAACTACCCAGCCTTAAGTATTGTTTCATAGCCACACAAACAGATTAAAACAGCTGCAAAGATCAAAGATCATTTTCTATAGGGCAGGAGTTAAAGAAGGGAATCTTCCACTTTTACAGGTAGCAGGGGATGCTCAGGGCAGAAAGGTTAGCTAAGTGAAAGTGTGAGGGAAGAAAAGCTGAGTTCAAATACCAACTCCAGGAGAGCAACAAGTCGAGATCAACAGTCTGGAGTCAAGAATTGGGTTTTATTGGAATGAAATTGGAACGAAACTGGTGAAGTGTTGATTGGGAAAGAGGGGCTGCCTTGAGCCATCATCTCAGCTTGTCAGTAGATGGAGAGTTTAATGATGCTTCCCAAAAGGGTCCCCAGCAATGGGAAGGAGGTAGAAAACTAAGGAGATGATTTCATAGACCTGTTTCCATGACCCCACCATGTTAGCTGGAAATGCAAATGACTGGACATCAATGCTATCAATATAACCTTGACATCTTATCAGTCCCAAGAGTCAAAACTCAGAGTAGGTGTTTGGGTTTGGAGACAGATGACCTCCTGTGTAATTGAATAGTTATTCAATTGCTTTGCAATTTTTGGTTTTGAATGGCAAACTCTGAATTCTCTACAAAAATCTAAACAATCAGTAGCTGTAATTGCCCTATATAAATCATGCTGAATGCTTTGAATTAATAAAGATTTTTAGTGAAAACTTGAATGTTTGAAAAATCCTTGGCTGTATCTTACTCCTCCCCACTGAGTGGGTGCAGAGAGATGGTCTGCAATAGCTCTCCCTTGACATCACCCACAGCTGCTGTGTGTGAAGGGCCTCCTTATAGCCAAAAGATAAAAATTTCTCCTTTCACCCTGGAGCCTCTAATTTCTTCTGTATTCTGTCTCCTGCCTTCCCTGCATGTGTGGGTGAATGGTAAATGCCTCTGACATGTTTGAATAGACCTGTGTTAGGAATGAACCTCCAAGGCTTTTAAAAACCACCCACGGAACAAGTAAAAGTTGTCTTTCTCACCCTGATAGAGATTTTCCAACTTTTTAATAAGTTATCAAGGTGGAAAATGGGATGTACATTGAGCCACCACACTAGTAATGAACATCCAAGGACTTTTTTTCCTGGTACATTTATAGCCCAAATAGACCCTTCAGATCCCCAAGAATTCTATAAAAGTTGACTTACTGGATCTTTGCAATCCTTGCAGGATGTGGAGAAGGCAGCCCCCATTAAGGTTCTGCCTCTCCAGAGTCCAAGTACAGTTAGAAGAAAATTCCACAGCTGAACTAAACTCAAACAATGATAACTGAGCACCTTGCCAAAGAAGCGAAGAAAAGGATTAGTTGGGCAAATACTCCCATAATTACACTAGAAATCCTCTTTAAAACAGGGATTATTGGAACCATATTCTTATGAGAAAAGGCGAATAAGATTGATGGAAACATTTAGATTCTACTTACATTAAAATTCTATCTAGAACAATCCAGGGTAGAAAATAATTTGATTATTTTCTCAAAGCAATAAGATATATATTACTTTCTGCTTCAGCGTCAAGTCACTGAAGATTTCTGTAGCCATGATGGCCTGTGCCTGTATCCTGGGAGGATAGTGACATTACTGGGCTATATTAATAAGGATGTGGGTACTCACAGCTCTTTCCAGCTGTCAGCCAGTGCTCAAGCTGGAGTGAAGTTTTTTCAAGGACTGAGGTCCTCAGCACCCTAGAGAAACTCCTATCCAAATAGCACCAGCACTATCACTTCCACATCAAGGGACTACTATTTTTCTCTGATTCCTCCACAACAGAGCAGCTCCTCCTATCACTCTGGTTTTCTTACCAGTCTGAACATTGAGTTCATTGGCCTATGAACTTTAGTCATGCTCCTGGAATACATATGCTTTCTGCCACTCTGAGGCCACCTCTTAAGGACTGAGCTCAGTTATCTGTCCTCAGATCTTTCCTGCTCCAACTCTTGTTCCCCTTTTCTGCTAACTGTGGCTTCATCTTGCCTTATTGCCTTGTTTTTCTGTTACGGAGTGAAATTTGCTGAATATGAGCCATCCCAGCTAGGCTTAGTCTTGCCAAGTGACTGAGCACACAGTCCAGGGAAGGAGAATATGAGCATCATGTGTCCACTGTGGCTATAATTCTAAGAGCTGAAGTCTAGGAGTTGGAAGGAATGGTCTGGCCAGATACTTTCCCTGTCTCTCACCATGTGGAAGGAGTTCAGGACTCTTTACACAAGTCTCTCTTGGTTCCTGACTAGCACTTCTATTCCCTTGCTGGAATGGCCATGACACCGTGACTGGTTCTAAAAAACTCTTGGAGGACAGATGCTGCTTAAGTCAAACCCCAGAGAAAAAAGCCCCTGTGACTGCATCCAATTCAGTTTCATTTTTTACCTTACCTCAAAGCACATAGGAACAGAAGAAGTCAAAGTTCCTTAGTCTTAATTACATTCAACAGACTTTTGCTGAGCCTATCTATGTCACAAACCATCAATAATTAGTACTTGCGCTAGGTGGTGTATAAGGAGTGTTTAGGAAGAGAGGATTCAAACATGACTAACTCATGGTGACTGCCTTTGTGAAGCTTACTGTGGGCTTGAGGTAACCTCAGAAATAGCTAAGTGCAATGTAAGTCAGATTATTACAGCGAATACAACAAAATTGTCATGGGTCACAGGAATGGAAGAAATCTACCTTAATTGGGTGGACTACAAACTGCTTCTTAGAGGAAACATCATTTTACGTGGATGCTGAAAAATGAGGGGAATATAATAGATAGAGATGGAAGTGGAGGGAAACAGATAACATTTAAGACCCAAAAGGCAAGTTATGTAGGCTCCAATGGGGTATTCTTATGGCTGAAATCGTGGGCTGCTAAAGGAAGAGAAGTGGCAAGAAGCAAAGATAGGAAGAAGGGTTGGAGTCTGCAAGTGGAGAATCTTGTTGAGAGAGGGTCCTCTGGCCATAAACCAGACTACCTGTCCTCACGCAAATGCTGATGACCCTCAGCTTCCTACACTGTTTAAGACAAAATCTTGACCTGACAACTGTCTCAAGTTTTGAAGCTGGTGTAAAAGTAATTGCAGTTTTTGCATTGTTGAAGTTTGCCATTTGATATTAGAATGTAGTCTTAAATACATGTGGTTATGCTATATATCATTTTAATGTGCACTTCTCGCTTCATGGTTTTTGCTAATGACTTATTTCTTGCTGTTTATTTTATATTTATTTTAGACTATGGAAATAATGTTAGACAAACAGCAAATTGGAGTGATTTTCTTATTTGAGTTCAAAATGGGTCATAAAGCAGCAAAGAGAACTCACAACATCAAATTGCATCAAATTGCAACAACAACAATGCATTTGGCCCAGGAACTGCTAATGACTGTACAGTGCAGTGATGGTTCAAGAAGTTTTGCAAAGGAGATGAGAGCCCTGAAGATGAGGAACACAGTGGTCAGTGGTCAGCAATCGGAAGTTGACAACAATTAAGAGCGATCATCAAAGCCAGTCTCCTTACAACTACGGGAGAAATTGCCAAAGAACTCAGCATCAGTCATTCTGTGGTCATTTGGCATTTGAAGCAAATTTGGAAAGGTGAAAAAGCTCCATAAGTGGATGCCTCATGACCTGAGTGAAAATCAAAAAAGTTTTTGGGTTTTTTTTTTTTTGGTTTTTTTGAGACGGAGTCTCACTCTGTCACCCAGGCTGGAGTGCAGAGGCACGATCTTGGCTCACTGCAACCTCTGCCTCCCAGTTCAAGCAATTCAGCTGCCTCAGCCTCCCGAGTAGCTGGGACTACAGGCATGTGCCACCATACCCAACTAATTTTTGTATTTTTTTAGTAGAAACAGGGTTTCATCATATTGGACAGGCTGGTCTCAAACTCCTGACCTCATGATCAGCCCACCTGAAAAAGTTGTTGTTTTCAAGTGTCATCTTCTCTTATTCTACACAGCAACAGCAAACCATTTCTCAATTGGATTGTGATATGTGATGAAAAGTGGATTTTATACAACAAATAGTGATGACCAGCTCAGTGGTTGGACCGAGAAGTAGCTCCAAAGCACTTTGCAAAGCCAAACTTGCACCAAAAAAAAGGTCATGGTCACTATTTGGTGGTCTGCTGCCAATCTGATCCACTACTGCTTTCTGAATCCTGGCAAAACCATTACATCTGAGACATATGCTCAGCAAATCAATGAGATGCACTGAAAACAGCAACACCTGCAGCCAACATTGGTCAACAGAAAGGGCCAATTCTTTTCCACAGCAACACCTGACAACACATCACACAACCAACACTTCAGAAGTTGAACAAATTGGGCTATGAAGCTTTGCCTCGTTCGCCATATTCACCTGACCTCTTCTCCGGCAACTACCACTTCCTCAAGCACCTCAACAACTTTTTGCAGTAAAAGCACTTTCAAATCCAGCAGAATGTAGAAAATGCTTTCCAAGAGTTCACCAAATCCTAAAGGATGCATTTTTTATGCTACAGGAATAAACAAACTTATTTCTCATTGACAAAAATGTATTGATTGTAATGGTTCCTATTTTTACTAATAAAGATGTGTTTGGGCCTAGTTATAATCATTTAAAATTCATGGTGCAAAACTACAATTACTTTTGTACCAACCTAATACTTATTTGCCTAATCTATTCTTGATCTCCCTTCCTTATCCAAAAATGAGAGCTGCACACTTTTTCCCTTCTTCTCCTGACTTTTACTTTATATTTAAAAGTAATTAAAAATAATAGGAAAATGGTTTTCTTTTCCCTTATTTATTCCATTTAAAGCATTCTGCATATCATTGTGTGAATCAAAGCTTCTTTCTGTTATCATCTTCCTTCTGCATTAAGAGCTTCCTTTAATATTTCTTGCAAGGTAGGCCTTCTGGCAATGAATCTCAGTTTTGGTTTGTAGGAGAGAGTCTTTATTTTTCCTGCATTTTTGGAAGATATTTTCACTGGCATGGAATTTTGATGTTGTTCCACTGCCTTTGGCTTTCATGATTTCTGTCAAGAAGTCTGCTGTGTTCCTCCATGGATAATGTCTCCTTTTCCCTCTGAAGATTTTCCCTTTGTATTTCATTTTCAGGAAGTTCAATTTGATATGCCTAAGTGTGTGAGTGTTTTCTGAGCTTCATGGATCTGTGGTTTGTTGTCTCTCATCAATATTGGAAAATTCTTGGACTTGATTTCTCTCTTTGTTTATTGTATTGAACTATCTTTGGCTCCAGATGCTCTAAGAAATTTAGATCCTAACCCTCTTTCAGATCTTGGCAAATGGAGTCAGTTTTCAGTCTGCATTGACCTAAGCCCTCAAAAGGGTAGTAGATACACGTAAGCAGCTAGAACTTTATTTTGCTGGAAGTATGAAAGCCACAGAAGATTTCTGAGTGCAAGAGAAGCTCACAACTGTACTTTGAGAGGACATAACTTTAAATGAAGAAAAAATGGACTTACATTGGTAGAGACTGAAAGTAGGGAGAATAATTAAGATACTGATGCAAGTGTCTAGATAAAAAGAGAATCATAAAAAACATGGGCAATAAGTGCGTCTGGGAGAGATTTTGCAGGGGTACACTTCTAACAGAATTTTCCAAATTATAGTTAGTACTGAACCACAGTTATGCAGACTACTAACAGAAATGCTGGTAATTTTGATATATATTTTTTAAATTCTGCAGTTGATGAAGTTAAACAGGTTTCTAAATCGCAGAACTTCTCAAAGCATTTAATATGATAATGTACTCTGAAAAATCTCTAAAAGAGAGATATAACTTGTAGAGTTTCCCAAACTTATTGGCCAAAGACTACTGTTCATGTAATGCCTACAATAACATCTCCTGTGTTTCATGGAGCATCAGTTTGAAATACTGCTCAACAAAACTGCAAATGTTTGAATACAGTATTAAAGAGTTAGGGAGGGGGGTGAAGGAGAGAGAGGAAGGTGTTGACCACAACTCTGAGATTTTCATCCTGAGTAATTAACTGGAAGGTGATGTTAAAACTGAGATAGAAACATGAGAGGAGTAGCAGGCTTGGAGCAAAAATGAGAAATTCACTTCAGGCCATGAAAACATAGATGCTGGAAAAGAGAATGGTTCTTTGATATTTCCTATAAGAGTGTTTCATCTCTGCATAGGGAATTTCCAACTTACTTAATAAAAAATAAACCTTGCATCCTCTAAGACCATTAACTAGAGAAAAAGTCTATCCACAAAGAAAAGGCTGATTTCCAAACACTTGGCTATGGTCTCCTAAAATTTATTTCCCACTTGACCTCTCCATATTACTGCAACCACCATCATGATGGCCTTTGAGAAGGAAGCTGCTCACCTTTGTAAGTAAAACCCTGACCCAAATGAGAAAACACAACTTTCTCATCAATGCCCAATAGGATGGCTGAGACAGAGCTGGAATTTTATTGAAGACTTTGATTAGAAAAAGGCATGTAGTCACAAGAAATTAATATATGCCCTACAAATTATTACTTTCTCATATTCCATTTGGGACCTAATCAGTTTTCTCTCCTTTCATCTCCTATGAAGGCCATCACTACTTCCCTCTCTGAGGGGCAACCTCCAAGTCCAAAGTCTTGACTCTGATGGTGAGTGTGTAACAGTATTTGCCTGACACATATCGAGTGCCTTATTGGCACACTCACTAAATACTGTTGAGTCAACGAAATTTTGTTTAGAGAAAAGCAGGGTTTTTTTTCCTGCTCCCACAGTCTTGCTTTCTCCATTCTGGTTTTCTGAATAAGGACAAGACTTGTCTTCATGTCACTGGTAGTAGGAATAGCTACCACTCCCCCTTTGGGAGAAAATATAAGCTTGTCCTTGTGAGCCTCAGTATGACAACCACATCAGGATACAAAACACAATACAAATTACAAAATGCCAAACACAGTAATCTCAACCTGAATATACCCAGTCGTCCTGTGTAGGGAGAAGGTAGTTCTGTTGCATGAAAGGTATGGCTACTGCAAGAGAATGAATTCAACCTTGAAGAGAATGAAGTGTGGTGAGGTAGAAGAGAAGGAAGAGTGATTTGAGTGCTGCTGGCCTTCTGCAGGTGTTTGGGACAAAGTATGATGAGATCCAGGGACATTAATCACACTTGTCAGTTTCCTTCTTCACGGATATGTCCAATCAAGGTTGGTACATATTTAAAAAGAACCAGGTGACATGTGGCATTTCTGTTTAGAATGAGGTTTAGGAGAATGAGGCCTCAAACAGTGCATCCTTATGTGACTGTGTGTAAATCTAAAATCCTGGATGAGTAACTCCTTGGAAGCAGTTGGAAGCAGCCACCTAAGTTATCTGGCTTCTTTTGAGTATTTCTTGGCCCTCTCCTTCAGGTAGATGTTGTAATCTGGCAGCGCATAGCTGAATCATGCCCTCTGAGAGTTCTTCTATGGTTGGAAAGTTCTTCTATGTTTTGTTTTTACTTCAATTAGCTTCCAAACTTTAATAGGCCAGAGTTCACAAAAAATTCAGATTTCTAACTTCTCATGAGAAACCAGAAGGTAGGGCAGCACTGGGCCTGCAGTTCATTATCAACCAGAGCGATGTCATGCCTGCCCCTTTGTCAGGCCACCAGAGCCCTTTCTGGCCTACTGAACTCTTATAACTCTAGTGTTCACACAAGGACTGGCTGGTTCAGACAAGGACTGGCTGAGGGTGCAGTCATCACTTCAGAAGTGGGCTACACATCTGAAATCCACCTGTAGCTTCAGGAGTTCATGAGGAATTCTGCAAGGAACAGACTACGTCTCACAACTGCTCTCCTAGTATTTTTAGCAAAGTATGCCAGACAGATTCATGGCTTTCTGCATTCAAAGAAAGCTGTTCTTTAGCTATGTGTTTCCTTTTGTTTACTTACATTTACTATTTGGGTAAGTTCTACATAAGGCAAAAATCATTTCCCTATGATGCCCTTTGAGACAGCACCAATGTTCCAAGGCATTTGGCTGACTGGCTGACTCTAGTCTGGTCCCCAGTGAATTTAGGAATGTAATCTGATGACTCATTTTTCAATCTCACCAGCAGTGTTAAGGTGAGTTAGAAGGAAAATGAAGCCAGGCAGGACCACTGGGACCTTTAGGCTGGAGCTCAGCAGTTTACAGGGGAGGCCCCTTCCTGTGGGCTTAAAAAATCAGGGTCTAGGGGGGCTATAGAGAGGAACAGGATGAGTTGGCTCAAACATAGTGAGAAACATGGAAGGGGGCACGAAGTAGTAGGAAACCTCAAGGAGAAAAGCACAGAACCAGTCAGGAGAGGGATCCTTTGGGAAAGCATTCTGCAGTAAGATTTTCTTCCTCCGCTTCTGCTCCTCCTCCTCCACCTCCTCCTTCTTCTTCTTCTTCTCTTCTTTTTGAGATGAAATCTCACCCTGTTTCCCAGGCTGGAGTGCAATGGCACAATCTCTGCCTCCTGGGTTCAAGCTCACTGCACCCTCCACCTCCTGGGTTCAAGAGGTTCTCCTGCCTCAGCCTCCCAAGTAGCTGGGATTATAGGCATGAGCCACTACACCCAGCCAGTAAGGTTTTCTTATAGCAGAAGTTGCACGTTGGCCATCCCTGGATTGAACTTGGTTTACAGATGTGTCATAGTTGGCCTGTACAATGTTTGTTTTAATTTTGAGCAAATAAGGAGATTTAACAATTTTTTGAAAATTTATATTTCTAGTTTTTCTTGGGCAAAAAAATAAACAGGCCTATAACTCCAGCACTTTGGGAGATTAAGGCGAGCAGATCGCTTGTGCCCGGGAGTTCAAGACCAGCCTGGGCAACAGGGTGAAACCCCATCTCTACAAAAAATTTTTTTTTAATTAGCCGGGCATGGTAGCATGCACCTGTAGTCTCAGTTGCTAGGGACGCTTAGGTGGAAGGATCATTTGAGCCCAAGAGCTTGAGATTGCAGTGAGCTGTGATCACGCCATTGTATTCCAGTCTGGGTAACAGAGCAAGACCTTATCTCAAAAAAAGAAAAGAAAAAGCCAGGAAGATGTTTGCAACACTAGGCAGGAATTCTCACATGGCAACCCACTGCAGCTCAGCAAATCCTGACCCCTTACAAGCTGATCTTCACACAGCCCCCCTACACATACAATGCCTGTGAATGTGCTTGCACCTGGTGCCCCTCAGTAACCGGCATCACTGGCCTGCTCCAGGTAAGTGTTTGGGTTGAGACCTATGCTTTATGACATAGAAAAGTTGAAAGTCAACTGAACCATGGCTAATCCTGGTTTAGCCATTTACTATCTTGTGGCCTTAGGCAAGGCACCTCAACACACCTGCATCATAGTTTTCATATGCAAAATGGGAAGCTTGTGTAGAAGAACCCTAAGGTCCTTCCCAGCTCTAACAATTATGATTCACACATGCATAAAACCAGGAGGAAACAATATTATTTTAAATTTTTATTTATTATTTTAAAAAATTTAATACTATTAAAACATTACTAATGATTCTTTTTTAAATATTTAAATATTATTAAAATGAATGTAGGCTAAATTTCCTTCTAAGGTGAGGAAAGGGTATGGACATAATTGTATCAGAGGGTAATAACACTCCTAGCAGAGACTGGTGAAAGAGGGGTGGGGGTCCTGGAGCACTGGTTGTGTAAGGGGAGGCTCAGAGCCCAGCTTGGGTATGGAGTTTGGAGACAGCTGAGCTTTTCTAAGTTAAAAATAAATAAATAAATAAATAAAAATAAAACTAGGAGAAATTCAGTTTGCAGAACTGGCTGGGTATTTCAACAAAAGAAATGCCCAACATTCAATTCTCAGTTGTCTGTGTGTGGGGATACATTCTGCCCAGCTGCCTACCCTATGGGAGAGGCTTTATTTGATAGGAAGCTTGTGGGGAATCCAGGGAGGAGCTGTGGCTACCTGGGTCCTTGTAGTACATATGGCACTGCCCTTCCACATCAGGAGGCAAGCCACAAGTGGAGCTCCCCCAGAGGATAGGGAGCAGACCATGAGGTGAAGAAGGCAAAAGCCCACCCGACCCCACCAATCCCCACCTCTGTGGAGTCTGGGAAGAACTCAGGGCTCCCTCTGCAGGTGGTGTGGGATTGGAGCCTGTTCATTTGAATATTGAAGGACAGGCTCCTCCGCTAAAGCCTGGAATGTCTCCTGTGAGCAGATGCTCCTACTCCTTCCATGGACTGCCATTTCTGATGGAAACAGAACAAAACAGAACAGCCAGGGCACAGTGGCAAGTGACTGTTTGTCCCCTTGGACTCAAAGGTGGAAAGCAGGCAGCCACTGCTTGTTTGCTTGGGGGCATGATGAAGGGAAGACTCCCAGCAGCTCGGCTGTAAATTCCTTGCTAACCTTCCTGCTCAGGTGGTCCCCTGCTGGGGTAGCCCTCGAGGAGCTCTGAAGAACACACCGAGGGGTGTGTGTCCCAGGGCCACCAGGCAGGGCAGTGCAGTCCATCTCTCTCCTCCCTTTACAAAACACCAGCCTCACCCACACAAACACTGGCTGCAGGCCTTCTTAAGCATTTTTTAATTGTTCAAAGGGAAGAGGTTAGTCATGGGGCGTGTGTGTGTGTGTGTTTTGTTGTTACACCCTCATTTTCACACGCTGCCTCCTGCCAATCTTAGGCCTTAATCCCCAGGGGCAGCACCAATGTCCTTTCCAGATAAATTGTGAATGTGCCCAGAGGTACAAGCAGAGCAGAGCTGTGGGGCCAGGAGGGCTCAACGAGGCGTCTTGCCATGCGGTGTTCAGTGGATGGGTGCTGCCCACTCGCTGCCTGCAGGAGTTATAATTGCCTCTCGGGAAGCTAAGGGCCTCTCATTGTGCAGCCTCGCTCTTCCCTGACCCAGTTTCTTCCCAGCTTTGTGACCTGGGCCATGACCTAAAGCATTTTGGTGCAGCTGTCTATTTTCGGGCCACTACCCAGAAAAGAGAAAATAGTTCTGATCAGACTCATTCATTCATTCAAATGAATATCTCTTGTAAGAAGTGAACATGAACGATACAGTCTCTTTTCATATTGAACTTACAATCTTGCAGAAATTAAATGACTAATTTACCATTTATTACAGCTGTTATTAGTGATATAAGAAGCTACTGGAATATGAGAGAGCTTATAAAAAGATGGCCTGTCCTGATTTAAGGCATCAGCAAAGCCTGCTCTTAATGACGGCTGCTTTTCATTAAGTCTCAGATGTCACCAAATGTAATACACACCATTATTGTATGTACCACTAAGAAAAAAAAATGCTTCCAATTAAATATGACATGAGGCTGTCTTAGGACTTAGAACATTCATTTTACTTTTAATTTGACATATTTTTATTAAATATCATTTCATGCATAATTAAGAGAGAAAATATAAGCAAAATCGGTTCTTAAGGAATTCCTAGAATTTCTTTACATTCAGAATCCATTTCTTCCTAATCACTTTCAACGCAGAATGGTTAATGTCTAGGCTTTTCCCCACAATATCATTCATTGTGCCATTAAGAGCACTGACGATATGGTATTTCTTAAAAGAATCTATAAAAGAACTAAGAGCTATTGGTACTTTGCTCTTAAGACAAATTTGCAATTATGTAGAGCTAACCTATTTTTGACTCCTGCTTGGGGAATGTTACTACACAGATCAGATCCACCACCCCACCCCCACCCCCCGCCACTCACACATCACAACCATTTGTTTCCTAGGAGTTAAAAGAGTGCTCCATGTGGTCTCCAGGACTTGCTGCCAAGCGGCTAACCCCATCCTGCAAGTTTTGACGCTGACGCTGCTGCTGTGTGCCCAGGCAGACAGCCATGTCCCAGCAGCCAACAGTCCATGCAACGTATGCACCCTAACTTCAGAGATAAAATGAGGAAAACACGCTTTAAAACCAATAAGACCTAGTCATATCTTAGATAAGAGCTAATGGATGAGCAAAAACTAGCCGAGCCAAGTATTATGAACCGAGAAAGAGCATTCATGATGGTTTCAAGGTGAGAGAAACGGTAGTGTGTCCAGGAGATTAAAAACGCCAGTGGCTGCTCCTCAGAAATTGAGATGAGGCAACAAGGGATGCAGTTAGCTGGTCGGTAGGTCCTTATAAATGGTGTCAGGGATGTGGAATTTCATCCTGAAAGCAGTAAGAGTCCGTTGAAAGGTTTTCCACAGGAAGTGGATATAAGAGGGTGAGTGATGGGTGCAACAATGAGATATTTAAAAGATCTCTCCGTTTAGAGTCTGGAGAATGCAGTGGGTGGGGCCAAACTGGATAGTGAAAGAACCAGCACATGCCATCACAACCTCCTGAGCGAGCCTGGCAGCTTTACAACTGGACTTTGTGGCTGAGTTTGTAATTGACTGGATGGAGGGCTGGAGAGAGGAACAGAGGAGTTAAGGATGATTCTCGGGCAACTTCTTGGCTACACACCATTCCCCAAGTCAAGAAACACTACAGCAGGACCAGGTTTGGGAGTGTGAATAGCATTGGTTTATTTTGTCCAATTTCATCTGGTGTACCCCTGAGACATCCAACAGATGTCATGTAGGCAGAAGGATAGACAGGTCTAGAGCTCAGGGCATGCATCTGGGCAGAAGTCAATCTGAGAGTCACCAGAGTATGCCTGGTAACCAAAGCGACAGGTGTGGATGTGATTGCTTAGGAAGAGGATGTAGAGTGAGACATGAAAAGGGCCCACGGCTGCATCTGAGGGACTGCAACATCTGAAGTTGGGTGGAGGAAGATGAGCTGTCAAAGGAGCTGAGAGAAGCAGAAGGAGGAAGAAGCAAAACCAGGGGAGTTCACCATTGAGGCCAACGGGTAAGCGCTGGCTCTGATGTCTCCCCTAGTAGCTCCTTAGAACTTGGGCACCTCAGAGAACTGCCCCCAGAGTGTGGCTTCCTTTACATTTCTACAGTGCCTTTAGCATTTGGCTCCTTTGGAAGATGTTCTGCTTCTAATGAGCTCAATTTCACTTACTTTGACGTAGAATATACACCTACTCATCACCTCTCCATTTGGGCAACTTTCACCCAGCTCTCAGCAAGCTCATTAATTAGGGTCCTGGTTATAAAATTACTGAATGCTCCTGAGGAGAGAGAAAGGAGAAAGATAGAAAGGTTAAGAGGGCAAAGAAAAAATAGAAAGGCCAGTGTTTATTGGGCACCTCCTCTGTACTGTTTGTTATGCTTATCTATTCTATGCAAAACAGTGAAAGTGAGTGTCACTGTGTTCACTTTATAGATGGCAACAGCCTCAGAGAGGTTGAATAATTTGAGCAAAGTCACATGGGTAGTACACTGTTTATAAAGAATCAGGACTGCAACTTGTATCCACATACTTGAAAAACATTTTTCAAGGGGCAGTCCCTTGTAGGAGACCCACATGTGCTTGGGAAATGCAAGCATGTCTGTGAAGCAAAATGGCTATAGAAGAGGAAGTTTCCAGTGTAAAACAGAGATGGTAATTGTTGACAACAGAAGTCTAAACATGAGCCTGATGAATGACCCCCATGAATAAATTTGCTCCCCTTTCCTTGTTTAATTATATTGGCGGGTTAGATTTCAGTAAAACTATGTATGGTGTGATAGATTTATTGGTGGCAATTACAAGTGTGAAGTCTCCTCCAATGGGTGTATTTTAATGGGAACAGCATTCGGGAGAGTTAGCGGGGACAAGCCTATTTATTTCTCTGCCTCACTTGTTAGCTCCTCTCGGCTCAGTAGGAAACGACTGCCTAGCATGGCCCAGATTCCCTTCAGAATAACCATGGTCCTCATAATTCTCATTAAGGTGCCACTGGGGTAGAGTCTGGGGAAGGAGGAGGGGCTGTCTGAGGGCCCGACAAGCTGTAACCATCCCTCTCCGTTATTTGGCAGCGATTCTTCTTTGTGCTAAATAGCCTGGAGAATAACAAATGTTCCTTAAATCAGCCTAAGTGTGCCAATTCCTGTCACTCTGGCCCATCAGACAGGGTGGCAAGGTGTGAGTAGAGAAAGTGGTTGTGACCCATCAGGCTGCTTCTGGGCTTTGATCATGCCTGCAGGGCAGAGGGCAAGGACAGGGGGCGGAACTTTGCCATGTTGCTTTTCATACAGATAATCATGGTTGGGAGCCTCCTCTTGACCCTCAAAGAGAGTATCTGTGACTTGAGAGCTTAGTTCTGCAGGAACATAGTGGGCAAGCATGCTGCCAATCCCCAAAACACTGTTTTAGATTGTGGCACCTTGACACCACATAATTAAGGGGGCTGAAACTACAAACTGGCATATTTGAAGACTCTTTTTCACTGTGTTAAATACAGACTCCTTTGGTGAAACTTTCCAGGTGGAAGTGAGGATATAGAATAAAACAGAGATGAGAATCACTAGAAATGTGTCTGATATCTACCTGGGGCCTTCCAGGGGGTGTTTCTACCCTCCTTTCCCCATCTTTCTCCTTCCAACAAATCTGGCGGTAAGCACCAAGAAGAGTTAATGAAGAGGAGAAGCTGCTTACCCCATAGATGGAGCTGCAGCCAAAAGATCATGATCGTGTTTCCTTTTTGCAAAACAACTTGGAAACTTGAGGCGGTTTCTTGGATCTTGAGCCCTCTTAGAGTTAGATGGAGCCATATGATGTATTATTGTATTCTTGTCCATGGTAATCCAGCAGATATAATATGTTCCTGCCAGACTAAGCCAGCTAAGAGTAGATGTGACTTTTTAGTCTCTCACTGCCTTAAAGAGTGTCTTCATAGGGTCTTACACTGGCTAGCTGACGTCAGGGTCTCTACGAGGACACACATTGAAGATGGTAGTGCCACATCATGAAAGGAGCTTGGATCCCTGAATGACTACATGGAACAGAGCCCACTGACCACACTGAACTGTGACAAAAACAAGCAATAAGTTTTTGTTGTAACAAATCACTGAGATTTTGAGGTTAGTCTGTTTCTGCTGTCAGCATTACTTCCTCTAATATAGTTGCACACTGAAGTTACGATTTTTGCAGTAAGCCTCTTCTTTGTCATATCCTGACTCTAACCGCTTTACCAAAATCAGGGTTGGTTTTATTGTTGCTGGGATTTTGTTTTTAATGCATGTATCAAGAGAAAAGCATTTTGTCAAAAATACTTATTAATGGACAATCAATTAAAAAACTCATACTAATAACAACTTGGTAATTAATCATTCAAAAGAGAAAACTGGATGTCCATGGACTGATGTTTGTGCCATCCAAGTAACACTGTAGAGGTTTGTTTCAAAAGGCTGCTAACATTTTAGGATAACAACAACAAATGCTCCTTGTTTTCTCTTGAGTCTCCCTGTTTTCAATTCTTGAGTTATCTAACATTCTGTATCAACTCTGGAATGTGCCTCCATGTGTCCTTTTCTGCTAAAATGTCATGAGCTGTCCTTCAACATTCAGCATTTCCCAAACTTGGCACCAAAACACTGTGCCTCTATTCATGTAACACGATTGTCCTCTTTTCCCCAAAGTCAGATTTCTGATTCTCTTCCCTTGAGTCCAGAAAACGTCTTTCCATCACGGCTTCTACCTTGATTTTGAGTTTGTGGGCTTGAAAGTGACATCATGGGAACCAACAAGGAATTAGGAATCAGTCGAGGTGAAAACACAGACACCAGTCCCCAATGCATCTCTGCCTCAGGGGCTTTGTTCAGTACCCCTCCTGTCCCTGAAATGCCTTCCACATTCTTCCCAGCCTCTCTAAATCCTTCTAGTGCTTCAAGGCGTGACTCACAACTTCCCTCTTAAGGCTTAGAGAATTTTCCACAAGGACTCTAGTAGGTTAAAATTGCAAGGAGCACAAGACCATGTCTGGTTTGTTCTCCATCATTTCCCAGCATCTAGCACAGTGCCTGGCATTTGTCAGACACTTACAAAATATTTAGTGCATGAGTTGATTACTTTAAGTGGATGCATTTTGGTCCCTTAGCTTATCTCAAGAAAATGTGAATCATCTTAAAGCATGGAAAGGAAGATAAATCCATTTACTTTCTTCTCAAAACACATATTGTCTATACCACATAATTCAGCAACTTAATATATTTA
Source organism: Cheracebus regulus (assembly GCA_963574635.1). Taxonomy (NCBI): domain Eukaryota; kingdom Metazoa; phylum Chordata; class Mammalia; order Primates; family Pitheciidae; genus Cheracebus; species Cheracebus regulus. The sequence continues at coordinate 90,191 of CAUYQU010003032.1, forward strand.
ATGCTCATTTTGACGGTACACAGAAATCAGTAATTGTGGCCATGTAATCGTGACAACATTTCTACTCAACTGACTTATTGGGGGTGAGGAGAGGTAGGATTATAATTACAAATGACAGGACATACAACAGCCTCCCCCCAAATGTGAAAAGTGGATAATCGTTTTTGCATTAATGAGCATTGAGATATAGAAAGCTTCTCATTTTTTTTCTTGTTTTTATTTTAATGGCAATCTCCACTGATCTAATGACTTTTGGTCTACAAGGCATTCTATGAAAAGCATACACATTAAGTATGACAGGAAGAATAATGGCCCCAGAGATGTCCATGTCCCAATCCTCAAACCTAATCCATGTCCTAATCTCAGACCTCAGACCTAATAACCCGATCTGTGAATATGTTCTGTGACATGGCAGGTGGAAATTGAGGTTGCAGATTGAATTAAGTTTGCTCATCAGCTGGCTTTAAACAGGGAGATTATCCTGGATTATTCCACTGGGCTCAGTGTCATCACAAGGTCCTTAAACGTGGGAGAGGCAGGCAGGGGACTCAGTGTCAGAGCGATGTGATGTGAGGAAGACTCCACCAGCCTTTCCCGACTTTGAAGGCGAAAGAGAGGCCATGAGCCAAGGAATGTGGGCAGTCTCTAGTAACCAAAAACGTAAGACACTAGATTCTCCCCTAGAGCTTCCAGAAGTAATGCAGCCCTCCTGACTCCTTGATTGTAGCCTATTGAGGCCCATTTTGGACCTCTGACCTCCAGAACTGTAAAATGATAAATCTGTGTTGTTTTAAGCCACTAAGTCTAGGGTAATTTGTTACAGTAGTCATAGAAAACTAACACACTGCAGAGACTAAGTGAAATAGAGAAAAAGGGATGTCGGTGCACTCTTTTTTATAAAAAAAAAAAAAAAATAGGGCCGGGTGCAGTGGCTCACGCCTATAATCCCAGCACTTTGGGAGGCCAAGGCGGGTGGATCATGAGGTCAAGAGATCGAGACCATCCAGGTCAACATGGTGAAACCCCATCTCTACTAAAAATACAAAAATTAGCTGGGCATGGAGGTGTGCACCTGTAGTCCTAGCTACTCAGGAGGCTGAGACAGGAGAATTGCTTGAACCCAGGAGGCAGAGGTTGCTGTGGGCAGAGATTGTGCCATTGCACTCCAGCCTGGGTCACAAGAGCGAAACTCCATCTCAAAAATAAATAAATAAATAAATAAATAAAAATAAATTAGAATAAAGGCATTTATTCCTTATTGTATCTACTTGTGGTTTTGTTTTCTTTTGTTCTGTCTAATCATTCCTCCCTAGCAGAGATTCGTACTTATGCCTTTTTAGTATTCCACACAAAGTGATACTACACAGTAGAAGATGTCCAGCAAACAAGGACAGGTTTAAAATATATGGTGGACAACAGTGAACATGTTCACATACTCAAGCTGCACTCAACTGGTGTTTTGTCAGCAACTTTTTGGTGGTAAATTGAAGGAAAAGCTCACAACATGGAATAAAATTGTCATATAAACAAGGCTTTCCTGTTGCTCAGTGGTCTGGGGGTCCCAGACCCCAGTGGCATGAGAGACAGGGCTGGTATAGAAACAGCCCTTGACAAGGCATCCCATTAGCTTCTAGCTCTTCGCCCCCAGGTCTTTAGCAGAGCTGGTAACAGCCAACAGTGTCTGAAAGATTTGAGTTTCTGCTCATCTCCTTTTCTGTTTGCAAGGGACGTGTCTGTGAACAGAGGAACACCAGAAGATGGACAGGAGAGGAAGAAGGGGAAGAGGCAATGAGCCTGGGCTATTTTAAGACCTTGGTAATTGGTCCCGGAATGGTCAAGAATAGGCATGTATTTTATATAATATTTACACTTAAAAGAGATTATTTTTCAAAGAGAGAAATAATTGTTAGCAAATTCAGCATTTCATAGATAATTTGAAAAAGAATCACTTGTCTTCCCCAAGCATTAATTCACAAGCCCAAGCCTTATTTTTTGAAATAAAAGCTGGATGCAGGTCAAGCATGTTTATAAACATTTGTCTGTTAATAACTTTAAATATCAGCTACCAAATAGAATCATTGTAGGAATTAACTGAATGGTTATTTGTAAAGTAAGTGAAATGATGCCAGGCACATGGGAACTAACATGAGTGTCACAGATCATCATGGTTAAATCAGAGTAAACATCTTACATAGAACTCTGATACAAAAATAGAACATGGTTCTTTCCATCCACACAATAACACACCAGAGCTTAAAGAACAATTTGATGGGTCCAAGTTGAGTTTATGCAGGTTCCCAGCCCAAGAGAAGGAAAAGCAGCTAAGTGGAGCTCCTCACAGATGTGGGGCAGCACCAAGGACAGAGGCACTGAGTGGTCACCAGTCCAGACAGCTTCACTGAGCAGCCCACTTTGGGCACTAGTGGTGTCACATCAGGAATTTGCAAGGCTGTGGTGAGACGCCCCCATGCCTCTGTCAGCACATTCTGCATAGTCAACAGAGGCCCGCTCCAACCCTGTTAAAAATCTGCTAGTTGAATGCGTGAATCATCTGGACAAGCCACACACATAGAGAGATACACACACACAGCTCTGAGCCTCCATTTCCCATTCTGTACGATAAAATGAATGGACTTCAGTAATCTCTAGAGACCATCCCAGTGCCTTTCTGCTAACTTCTGTAATGAATGCTCTGAAAGATTATTGAAAAATAATAGAGGAATATGCATTTACAAAACAAAAGCAAACTAAAACAAGGTCACCAGCATCTGTTCCTCTTTCATTGCCTTCCATTTAGACTTGCAGAATTTAGGGGACACCACTTGATAATAAGCTATGTATTAAGGAAAATAGTTATTAGTATTTTAGGTCAGTTTCTCCAGGAACAGCTCTGAGGTAGAGATTTCCATGCAGGAAGTATGTCATGTTGTGGTCTCAGGATCCACATCTGAGGGGAGTAAAGCGAGAAGCTAGAGAGGGAGGAGTTGAATGCCTTGCGGGGCAGCCACACAAAGGCCACAGTTAATTCCACTGAGAGCTCTGGCATAGTTCTTCAGAGCTGTCCCTGCCCCAAGCAAGTAGGCTGTGCCTTCACATCCCTCTACCCCTGCTCCCACTGGCCAATCATTGACCAGTCATTTGATCTGGCTCCCACTGAAAAGAAGGAGAAGTGGCCCTGGGGGAGGTGGCTATCTGTGGTTGAGGACAATTCCCAGAAAGGGACCCAGCCACCAAGCCACAGAAGCTGGATGAGTAAGAGCCACAGTCCTTGTGTTAGTTATCTGTGACTGAGAAACAAATTACCACGATCTTAGTGGCTTAAAATAACTCACATTTACTGTCTTACAGTGTTCATGGGGCATGTCTTAGCTGGGTCCTCTGCTCAGGGTCCTACAAGGCAGTGATCAAGGTGTCCGTAGGGATGCATTTTCATCTGGAGCTTGACTGGGGAAGAATCCACTTCCAAGATCATCTGGGTTGGTTGAAGAACTCATTTTGTTGCATCCACCTGACTGATGACTGACTTTCTGCTGGCTGTTGCCTGGAGGACACCCACAGTTCCTAGAGGTCACCCAACGTTCCTTGCCATGTGGGCTTCTCTGACATTGCCACTTATTTCATCAAGGACAGTCTCTCACGTCAGGGAGAGCTAGTCCCTCTTTCAGAGGTGTTCACTTGATTAACTCATTCTCACCCTTTTGATGAACTCAAAACCAATGGATTTGAAACCTAAATTGTATCTGCAAAACCCCTTTACCTTTGCTAATTCTACTTAATTTCCTGGGATGCTCCCTCAGAATCAACAGAGGCAGTTTCAGGGCTGCTGCATGGGTAGGAGACAACAATAACTGAATCTGTCACTATTGAGAGAAAAGTCACAATTGGGTGGGAGGTAGCATAGCCCTCTGCATGTAGTGGGACTCCACAAATGCCTGTTAAATGAAATTTGTTGAAACTGAGAGCTGTGTTTTATGCTACATGGGAGATGCTGGTCTCTCCAGTCTGAATCTTCGGCTGAATGTCTAACTACTCCTAAGTGACCAGACTGTCAGGGAAAATAAAAGCCAAGTTTGACTGCCTATAAAAGTCAGCAGGGAAGTGTTTCCTTTGTCAAGTGAAGATAGCAAGAGAACTCAGAAAAAAATCTTCCCTAGACTATAAAAATTTACTTTTATAAAAAATTATTGGTATGTAGGTTACATTTACAAGCTTATATATATATATACATATATATATATAAGCTTGTAAATATATAGAGAGAGAGAGAGAGAGAAACAGAGTAGAGGGAAATATAAAAATTGATCTGAAGATGTGAGACAGAAGCTACAGGCACCCTAAACTCCCAGTGAGAGTGATTGGTCCTGGCATGTCAATGTAGGGGCCAACTTCAGCCACTGAACCTGCAGGACTGATTGACAGACCAAAATGGAGAAAATTGTTTCAGGGGAGTAAGGGAACTATATGCTTAATTCTTGATGTGTCTCATTGTCAGTTAATGATTCAGGGTAGGTACAACATCTGCCTACTCATCCTCATTTTGTAGACAAGGAAACAGTCTTTGCCTTCACATGGTTCAGAGCCTACAGTGGGAGGCAGACGAGGGAGAGGCCATGGCTGCTCAGTGTAATCACTGCTTGGAGGGAGAGCACACAGGGGCGATGGGGGCAGAGGAGGGCACCTAACTCAGGTTCAGGGAAAGGCTTCCTAACAGAAGAGTGAGCTGACTCCCTGTCTTTGCCATCACCGGGCAGTGTGGAGAACAGGGAACAGAAGGGAAGCCTGAGCCTTCTCCTTTGCAGTTTTGCCTGGAGCCTAGATCTACCAACTCTTGTTTCTCAAGAGCCTACAAACTGAAAATCACTTGTGTCTTATGTGGAAAAGGATTGCTTTGGCTAGTTCAACTCAAATACAAATACATGGGAAGAGGCTGGACAGACAGACAGACGGATGCAGGTTACATAGCTGTTCAGAAGCCCTGCTGAGGAATGCAAGTTACATTCCTTGCCTTTGTTGGTGGTAGTTTATTCCAAATACGGTTTCTAACAACTCAGATTTCTTGGATGGGTTTTGGAAGATCAAGCCCAAGCTCTCTGAAGTGAAGGATGAATATGTCCTCTCTCCCTTTCCTTCCTAGCATATTTCTCCTCTCAATTAGGTGTCTTTGTTCCCTCGTCTGGAGACCTGACCCACTCTTAGAGTTAAAAAGCTACATAATTAGAGCAACCGTATCATTTATCATCCAACCTGGGGATAATTTTGAGAGTGAAAGGGAGCATGAATAATAATTACTCCAAGACAACAGGCATACATTGAAGCCACCCTGGGCAAACCAGGCCATAGGGTCATCCTACCCATATGGATGCAGCCCTGTTAATGCTAATGCACTGCAGAGCAGAAACCAGACTCTCCAGCACTATCAGCTGCTTCCATTGCTGGGGCATAAAGAGGGAGGTGGTGCTGCTTTCTTCTTGCTTGAATTTCTTCTTGCTCATAATGTCGCTATCCCTTGTCTAAAAATAACATTACTGAGCAGGACTTTAGATCCCTTGTGTATAGCGGAGAGAGGAGCAGCTGATACAATTAAGTTTGTTGAATACCAATATTTTAAGACATTTGGCAATATCTCTTTTTAGAATGCTCACTTTTAGACTAGGCACAGTGGCTCACGCCTGTAATTCCAGCACTGTGGGAGGCCGAAGCAGGCAAATTGCTGGAGCCCAGGAGTTTGAGACCAGCCTGGGCAAGATGGTGAAACCCTGTCTCTCCAAAAAAAAAAAAAAGGCAAAAAGCAGCTGAGCATGGTTGTACATGGGTGTAGTCCCAGCTACTAGGGAGGCTGAGGTGGGAGGATCACCTGAGCCCAAAGAAGTCAAGTCTGCAAAGAGCTGTGATCACATCGGAGAGGAGAGGAGCAGAGAGGAGAGGAGCAGAGCATAAAGGAGAGGAGAGGCTCTCTCTTACCCTGTCTAAAAATCCTCCTGCTCTAACCTAGAAAAGAGAAAACATGATTTTACACTGTTGGACACAGTGGTTGCTGAAGTCATGACACACAGAATTAGACTGATGAGTTTTGCAGTGAAACTAGTAAAAACTGACATGGAATGGATGAGAGTCACCCATCTGTAGGAGAAACACATCCAAAAATATGGCTGTAAAATGAGTGACCGAGGAGGCCTAGGACACGCTGAAATCTGACCCAAGAACCAGGGATATCTTCCGCCAAGAATGAAACCAATGAAAAGAAAAGCAGTAACCTAATCAATTCAATTAATATGTCTGAAGACAGAATGTCTTAATCAAAGAAGGACTGTTTACAACAGAGTCTAAAAGAGATACGCATATTGTGGTGCTTATCCATCAAGGCCCAGAGAAGAGAGGACTGCATCTTTCAGCATGGAGTATCATGACTACAAAAGTGGTTTTCTTTATTAAGAAGCAAGGAAAGCCCCTCGAAGTTTGGTATGGTTCGAGTAAATGAAATTCCCTTCTCTACTTCCCCCGCCAAAAAAATCCCTCCTCAACAACCCCCTTCCCTGTGTTTTCATTCTACATTTTTCAAGAAAACTGCGTGTCCTGGACGAGGCAGAGATTCTTTGATTTTCTAAATCCACTGATTATTAATTATCAGTATCTTGCTTATAAACTTCACTACCAATGGTTATATTCCACATCTGTAATTTTCCTAAAACATTAAGAAGATTGGTATTCAAATAGGAAAGGAGGAAGTAAAATTGTCTCTATTTGCAGACTTCTACCTAGATGTAGACATCTACCTAGATGCCATTATTCTTGACTTGCTCTTCCTGACTCTTGGGATTGCTGGCCAGAGGACTCATCTGTGGGACCAGGGTTGTCAATTTCCCAGCTGGTGGCCTCCCAACGGTCCATCATCATGGCTTTCAAGATGACGGAGAAGAAAAAATCCTACACCACTATAATTAGATGCAGGAGCAAAGAAATGACTTAAAGGTAGAGTTTAAATTTAGAAGGGAAGTAGAGTGGGAGAGTTTGAAAAATTTGCAGCCTGGCTATGTGGCAGGGAATTTTAAAAATGCATTTTCAGGAGAAGGATATAAACAGTTTGTGGAGCAACTACTTGCTAGAGAAATGAGTAAAAGGGAGCCAAGTGCTAACATCCAAAACCACGGAGAAAAGGCTTTGAAAGCATTTCAGAGATCTTTGAGGCAGCCCCTATCATCACAGGCCCAGAGGCATAGGAAAAAAATAATGGTTTCCTGGAGCAGGCCCATGCCCCAGTTGACCTTGCAGGCTGCTCTCTGCATCCCAGCCACTCTGACTTCAGCCTTGGTTCAAAGGCACCCAGGTACAGCTCAGCCATAGCTCTGTAAAGTACAAGCCATAAGCCTTGGCAGTTTCCACATGGTGTTAGGTCTGCAGATGCTCATAATGCAAGTGTGAAGGAGGCTTGTCAACTTCTACCTAGATGTCAGAGAATGTATAGAAAATCCTGGGTGCCCAGGCAGAAGCCTGCTACAGGAGTGGAGCCCCACTGAGAAACTCTGTTAGTGCGACGTCAAGGGAAAATGTGGGACTGAAGGACTCACACAAAGTTCCCACCAATTCACTACCTCATATAGCTGTGAGAAGCAGGCCACCACCCTCCAGATCCCAGAATGGTAGAGGCACTACCAGCTTGCACCTTCTGTCTGGAAAAGCTGCAAGCACTCAACTCAAACCTTTGAGAGCAGCCACATGGGCTACACACTGCAAAGCCATAGAGGTGGGGCTGCCCAAGGGCTTGGGAGCCCATCCTCACACAAGATTGTGGGACATAGAGTGAAAGAAGATTATTTTGGAACTTTAAGAATTACTACTTTGTCGAGTTTAAGACTTGTGTGGAGACTATTGGGCCTTTCTTTTGGCCAATTTCTCTCTTTTAGAATGGGAATGTTTACCCAGTGCCTGCATTACAATTTTATCTTGGGAGTAAATAACTTGTTTTGATTTTATAGGCTCATGGGTGGAAGGATATGAGTCTCAGGTGGGACTTAAGACTTTGGACTTCAAGCTGGAATGATTTAAGATTTTTGAGATCTATTGGTAGGGGATTATTGCATTATTCAATGTGAGAAGGACATAAGATATGAGGGGCAGAATGATAGTGTTTGGATGTTTGTCCACTTCACATCTCATGTTGGAATGTAATCCTCAATATCGGAGGTGGGGCCAAGTAGGAGGTGTCTGGGTCATGGGGACAGATCCCTCATGAATGACTTGGTGCTATCCTTGCAATAGTGAGTGATTTATCCCAAAATATGGTTGTTTAAAAGTGTGTGGCACCTCCCCACACTCTCTTGCTTCCTCTCTTGCCATGTGATGTGTCTAATCCCCCTTCACCTTCCACCATGATTGGAAGCCTTCTGAGACCCTCACTAGAAGCAGGTGGTGAAACATGCTTCCTGTACAGCCTGCAGAACGTGGCCAATTAAACCTCTTTTCTTCATAAATTACTCAGTTTCAAGTACTCCTTTATAGTAATGCAAACAGACTAATACAAATACTAATATCTTATTAGTCTAAGGCATATCCTCATTTAGGTAACTGAAGTTATCCACACAATTTAACTTCTTATTTTTTTTGTTCTCTATTTTTCTATTTGTTTAATATAAAAATTATCTTTCGACTGAATTTGTTTAATCTGATTTGTGTAAGTGTATCCATAATCCAACTATATTTTATATATTTTTGTTTTACTCCTGAATTATATATGCAATGATACAATAGACAGATGTGATATTTCTGGAGAAATCAGATCATCAGACTACAACCAAGTTTTAAGGTTTCTAGTCTTTCACTAAAAATACCACTTTGAGCAGGGATATGTATGTGAGATGAAGAACCAAGACTGAAGAAGAAGAGATATCTTATCACTGAGTGAATTAGAAGAAATTTCAAAACATTTATGAAATTTGGGAGTAATGCTACTTGAATGTTCAGGTATCTTAAGCTACTTGCAATTTCATATCTGTCTCTTCACTTTTTAATGTATAATTTATTATCAAATATACTCTATAATGAAAATCGTTATGTAATGTATAAATTATTCACAGAAAGCAAGTAAAGTACTTTCAAAAGTGATGGCTTCTTGCAGGTCATGAAAGAGCAATGTGGTATATTAAATCAATAATATACTAGATGTGGCCTGTGACTCTTTTAGTTTGAAAGAACTGCTGTACCTCACAAAACTGCTAGTATATTTCTAGTAAATTACTTTGCATTGATATAGCTTGACTGAATGTCACAAATCATAAATCCTAGTATAGAATATGTTCGAAAGCTTTATCTCCCATAGAGCATTTTTTTAAGAGAATCCTTTCCTAACCCTTAAACTCTGTGATGTGAATTTGAATTCAGACAGCTATTGTTACCAGCACTGACTTTAAGATTAAAATTAATATTTTTTGTTTCTTTCTTTTGTTCAAAACTTTTATCTTAGTGAAAATACCTATCCAGCCATTCCCTTCATGCTTGCTTTTCTCTCCTCTTAAGTACTTCATTTTGTTTATCTGCCTTAAATGATAAGCCTCCAATAATGCTCCATTACATGTGAATTGATTTTGTGTTAAATTTCACACTTCTTTTTAATACTAAAAAAAAAATCCATATCAGTGTGGTAATTGGTGGCTTGTAAATCATTTTAATGATTCAATAAGTTAACCTAGTAGGATATAAGCTTCTACATCTGTCATCTCACTGATTGCCTGCATTCATTCATTAGATTTTCCTGGTGAGGAAGCCATCACCTTCATCCCTCACTGCTCTGTGAGCTGTTTTCTCCATCAGAAAATGTAATCTTAAAGCAAGAGTCATTCTGTGTTAAAGTCCTATGAACAGCTATATTGCTTGAATAGGTCTTCCATATTATCACATACAAATTCTACTACTAGTAACAGTTTTGGAGGGTGTTGACAGTTAATCGATGATACTATGTGACTCATTTTTTAACCCAATTTTTAAAAATTGGGATATAATTTACATATATAAAATTCACTGTTTTAAAATGTACAATTGAGTGGTTTTTAAGTATATTCATAAGTTTTATAACCAATGCTATTATCTAATTTTAGAACATTTTCTCCATCCGCACAATAATTTCAGTACCCATTAGTAGTCATATGCTATTGTTATCACCCCCAAATTCCTGGAAATAGCTAATTTTGTAGGAAACTGTATAGGAAGATAATTTCTTAAAATATTTGAATTATTGGCACTTTTTGAAACTAAAATACCTTTTATCACACAGTTGAAGTCTTGCTGCTTTTTAGTGATGAAAATCTTTTATTGTTAAAAAAATTACTTAAAGCAACTAATAGTTTAAAATGACTTTAAAGGGAAAAGTACTCTTTAATAATTTGTAAAATTCTATCAAATCTCCTCACAAATGTTGCTTTCTTGCTAATGTTTTCTCTAATTTCCAGACTTGTTTAGAAGACCTCATTATATAACACTTAACCAATTACTTTCAGCACAGTAAATACAATTTGTAATTACAAACTTATTTTGTATGGCTATTTGATCAATGTCTGTATCTATTTCTAGTCTATAAGATCTATTAAGTCAAAGTTTCCATGTCTCTTCTGCATACCATTTGTACCTCTGGAGCATAGCATAGTATCTGTTTTTATTACAGGCTTTCAATAAATATATGCTATATTAGGAATAATGACAAAATATAAATTATTAATATCTTGCTATTGTCTAAATACATGGAGTAGAAAACTCATAGATTAAAAAAAAACTTTAGGATAGCATAGTAGAACACAATATAAAACTTAGCAGGTTGGAATCAGAAAGGTTTAGGTTTAGGCTGAGTGCAGTGGCTCAAACCTGTAATCCTAGCAATCTGAGAGGCAGAGGCAGGTGGATCACCTGAGGTCAGGAGTTCGAGACCAGCCTGGCCAACATGGCAAAATCCCATTTCTACTAAAAATACAAAAAAAAATTAGCTGGGTGTGGTGGCACACACATGTAATCCCAGCTACTCAGGAGGCTGAGGCACGAGAATCACTTGAACCCAGGAGGTGGAGGTTGTAGTGAGCCGAGTTTGTGCCACTGTACTCCAACCTGGGTGGCAAAGCGAGACTTCATCTTAAAAAAAAAAAAAAAAAAAAAAAGGTTTAGGTTTACATTCCAGCTTCAGTCTTTACTGACTGAGTAGTCTTAGGAAAGAGGGAAAGATAAGCTTGAATTGGAACAGAAAGTGTCTGTTAGATTTGGTATATAGTGTGGGTTTAGGTAAATAAATTAGGGAGCTGTCCTGACCTACTCTAGAATCCTCTGCTGGCAATATAATGAGGCTGTTATAAGGCCTTAGGAAAATGAACCTCATTCATCTCAGGAGAATACAAAGCTTAGAATAAATAGCAGGAGAAACTTTCTTAGTAGTTTGCCAAACTGCTCCCTTGACAGAGGTAGGAATGCCGTCAAATGATCCTACACTGAGCGTTGTCACTCTCTAGGAGGAGCTAATGGATTTTATTTTCTTCTCCTAATTTTCTCTAAGGATCAAGAGCAGAGTACTCCATCCCAAAGGAAGAGGAAGCCATAACATCAATTCAGCTATTTCTCAAGAGTTGAGGTTATTGCCTGGCTGTTGAAGGTCAAGGTGGATGTGGTCCTCTATTTTTTTTTTAACTTTTATTTTCTAGAAGTCTGGGATGAAATAAGACTACTAGTAGCATTGGCTCTTATTCTACCCTAGACTTCTAAAGAAGAGAATGTGGCCTATCTCTTTTCCCTTATATTTCAGTGGCTCTTTCCCTTGTTCCAGAAATTTGGATGAAGAAGAAAAAAATGTCTAAATTTTCTCTAGACTTTAAATGAATTTCTTTCTCTAACTGAATTTTAGCATTTCTCTTAATTACAAATGTAGGCAACAAAGCACATGAATAGTAAAAGTAACTGGGACTTTGTCACCAGTAGAAATTATAGATTTTTTATACTGCATTGTAATTTTTTCAGATACCTCAAAATGTTGTATATGCTCATCACTATTGAAAATTACAATCAAACACCGCATGTTCTCACAATGAGAACACATGGACACAGGGAGGGGAGCACTATACGCTGGGGTATGTTGGGGGGAAATAGGGGAGGGACAGTGGGGGGTGGGGAGTTGGGAGGAGATAGCATGGGGAGAAATGCCAGATATAGGTGAAGGGGAGGAAGGCGACAAATTACACTGCCACGTGTGTACCTATGCAACAATATTGTATGTTCTTCACATGTACCCCAAAACCTAAAATGCAATAAAAAAATAAATAATAAATAAATAAAAAATAAAAATAAAAATAAAAAAATTTTATTGCATTTTGGGTTTTGGGGTACATGTGAAGAACATGCAATATTGTTGCATAGGTACACTCAATGCCTACTTTGCCACATTCCAGCAAGTGTCTTGGTTACATTTTGCAGCCTCACCTTAGATCTGTGGGAAGAACAGGAAAGAACAGCAGGAAGAGATGAGACAATATGAGGTAGAAGGTCAGGACA